>PYAF01004583.1:114802-182044 GCA_007407185.1 Glycine tomentella
ACCCCCCCCCCCCCCCCGGCTTTTACCAATATGAGGAGACGGGTTTGTCGGACACGGATGCTCATTCGGTGATTCAAATTGATGCTTTCCGAGAGGCCCGCGGTCTCTGTAATGTTCCGCTTCCACGTTAGTTCGAAACTTCTCACAGTATGTTGCACTTTCTTGTTATTGCAATGAGTGACTGTTGTTGTTCTTGTAGCTGTTTCCATGGAAGACCAGACCAGACCTCGGTCCCGGAAGACGGCCGGTAAGTCGGTCAAACCGGCTGCTACGGGCCCCAACCTTCACTTCCTCTCTCAAGTCAAGAAGAGGAAAATTTCCCAAACTCTTCAAGTGGCACCTCCCGCACCCATGGTCTCGGTTGAGCCTGTGGCGCCTCCTACGTCGGTGGTCGTGATCGACGACGTGTCGGCCTCGGTCGACGACCATGTTGCTCCTGTTTCTCCTCCTGCTGCAGATATCCCGTTGGCTGTGGATCCTCGGTCAGTACGTCCCGAGACTGAGTTGACCCCAGGATATCTCTGGGAAAAGGGAACTGAGGGCCTTTTTCCCTACGTCCACCCTCTGAAGCATTTCTCCGACTTGACCCCGTTCTCCGGGGAGCAAATGCAGGAGCTTGAACTATTTTAACTTTACACCCACCGTACTGCTTCTCTCGTGGATAGTCTAGTTACTTTGAAGACTAGATATCTCAAGAAATAAGACGAGCTATCCACCGCCCAGGCCAAGTCCCAGAAGGCCAAAGAGGAGTTGCAGGACGCACTCAGGAAGACCGAGGAACTTGAGCATCAGGTCCGGGATGTCCGAGGCAGTCTTGAGCAAGCTTTGGCCAAGGCTGCCTTTATGACTGGTAACCTGAATAAGGTCAAGACGGCGTTGGAGGTGGCCGAGGCTGAAGCTAAAGAGAATGAATCAAAATTCTTGGGCTCGAAACAGGAAGCGGCCGACTTGCGGGTCAAATTGGCGAGCTCGGAAAAGGAGGTTGCCAACTTGCGAGATATGATGGCGACCGCGGCAGAGGAATCTTTTAAGAACGCATTGGTTCAAGTCCAATGTCTCAATGCTGGGGTTACTCTGAATGTTGATGGGGCGCACTACCAATCCTATGTTCGGGACGGGATAATCACCCCCTATGAGGAAGAAGAGGATTTCGTTGTCGCGGCTGAGGACATGCCTGAGGCCGGCACTGAATATAATGACTTTGTTTTGTTTACGTATTTTAAATTTATTACATATTAGTTTATGGAAAAAAAAATTTCTACATAATTTGTTTACGAAAACAATATTCTAAGTGATCTACTATGTTGAAAATTCACCATAACACATAATCCAAGTAAAATATAACAGTCCATATACAGTATCCCAAAATAAAATACAGACCATCAAACCACCATAGTCTAATACAAATTACATAGTTTCAGAGTAATATAATACATCGAGCCAAAGTCAACAATACACCAAGCCAAGTATAGAATGCAAATCATCCAAGCTCCTCCATCACATCATCTCAGCTTTAAACTTTTATTGTTCCTCTGCTCGCCCAACAGATTAGGGTCATCACAGGTGTCAACCACAGACACAAATAGGGTAAGTATATGATAAACATGGTTAGATAAGCAATAGATAAGATAATAATTATAAAACAGATACATGATGAATGATACATGATTTCTTTGTTAGCATGATGCATGACTGAGATCTCAGGTTCCTATTAAAAGGTACCTAAATCAATATAGTTTCACCCACTCCAGTGAAACAGTTTCACCCACTCCAGTGAAACCTCCCTCCACTTTGAGGGGAAAAAGGGTACCATAATTAAAACAGTTCCACCCACTCCAGTGGAACAGTCTCACCCACTCCAGTGAGACACACCTTCACTCTGAGGTATTAAATGCAAATGAAATATGTAATGGTTTGCTTTTATTTATCATTTACTCTTTACCATTACTTTATTTCTCAACTTCTCATACTTGGCACTATACACTTTTTAATCACCCATCATGATCAATTTAATATAAAAAATATAAGTGCACCATAATTTTCATAAGAAAACAATCTTAAGGATGTATAACATAAATTTTTTTAATCATATACATCACATACATAACACAAACTTTCAATAGAACATCTTTACCATTATAACATACAAACTTTAGTACAAACCATAGTTCAATAATAAAGTAACACCACCACAACATCAAGTAAGTAATAAGGTCACACACATCAAATGCAACAACATCAAGTACGTAATAAAGTAACACACAACCTTAGTAAAGCAAGTATACATAGTCACAAAGTATAAATAGTTAGATTAATTAGTCACTTTCTTATTAGACTAGATTCAAGTTAATTATTCTTTAAGTTATTTAAGGTTACTTATCCAATTCATCATCTATGTACCATTTTAATTCATTGAGACATTTTAACAAACACATGGTATAACATAGCTTAAATCTTATAGAAATAAATGATAACATAACCTAATCAATATCTAAGCCATGTGTATCAAAATACTTCCCCATACATTTGCTTTCTTGAGTTGGATATTTAACAAACTTTTCTTCAAGATTCCTAACCTTCCACATGTGATCTATCAAGGGTTTGGCTTTTGTGTAGCTTTGTATTTCAAGTGAAAGGGATGGAGGCTGAAAATGGAGTGCTTCACGTGGACTAGCCTCCATTTTGGTCCCCACCATCCTTTTTATATGCTAGGTTCCTTGGCTTTTTCTACAAAAATCTCCAAAGTCCATGATTACCTTGCTTTTTGGTTGTTTTCATTTTATTGGCTATTGAACTAAGGCCTTACAAGTGTCCTATATCAAGAGAATTCTACACCATTCCACTTCCACCTAGCTTGCACGTGTAATGGCTTGTCCAAGGTGCATTCCATTTGCTTTTTATTCAATCCGTGGAGTAGTTTTGCCTTTGGTAAGTTTTGTTGCATTTTTTTCAAAGCCATAATTATGTAACTTTCCAAATGGTCCAATTGTATTCTTCCTTGCCTCTTAGCCTTCCAAGTGTCCTTGTTCTCAAGTTTTCTAAAGCTTTCTCCAATCTTTCCTAAGGTGCACGGCCAAGCTTGATTTTAGAGTAAATATTTTCAATTTTGGCTTAACCGTGGAATGGTTATAGTTTAGGGAATTTTTATGCTTTATTTTACTTAACATATATTCTTATATTGTCTAAAATTATTTCTATAATCTATGAAAGTCTAATTCCAATTGCCTCCTTGTGAGTAAAATTCTAAAATTTTTTGGAAACTAGTTTAGGTTTTGGTACCATGTTTAAGATGTGATCTAGACTTTCTTAGATAGTTTTATCTTAATTTCTATTGGTTACATTTTGTTTCTAATTAGTAAAATTACTAACCTAGTTTATTAAAGGAGTTTATTTATCTCATAATTAAAAGAAAACTCCAAAGATTATAACTATTCTTTCCTTATAATTTTCTGATGCTTAAGATATCCTAAATCGAATTCTTTTCTAAAATAATTTTCAAAATTCATAGAAATCTCATCTTATGGGTCTTTATCACTTTTTTTTTATCAATAATTGGTTATCTAGAAGTATTATGTTCCATACTTAGGTTTCCACAGAATTTCCCTACTCATCTGGGCATTTTTGACCTAAAGGGTATTTTGGTCATTTATCTCAAGGACCTAACTGTCATTTTTGAAATTGTCCAAGGACATTGTGGTAATTATTCTTCCAAGGGTATTCTTGTAATTTTTTATTTATTTTAAGCATATTGCTAATTGATTAATTATCACATAAATCACACATTAATACATATAGAAATATTGGGGTGTCACACTGAAGGGACCTCGGTGCCTGCTGACAACGTTTAAAGGGCCGGGATGCCGGTTTAGATTGTATGTTAATTGAAACTATTTAGATTCTTGTACACTTATTGCAGTCGAACAATGATTTTCTATGATATTACTTGTTACTTACTTCATATGCACATAGTATATTCGTTTGGCTCCAACAGCAAGCATATTATTGTTTGAATAGTGTTTCGGGACTCGGTTTCTGCCTCGGGCAATACTTAGTGCAACACAGACTCTATGGACCGCACCAACCTGATCAGGGTTTGGTAGCACTTCGTATTTACTTGAGACCATATGTATGGTAATTGCTTTTAAAGAAATTTTATTCATAGGTAACGATATTATTCATGATCTCGGTACTAAACATACGGGGAATATTCCTTTCGAAGGAAATTTTATTCATAAATCTCAAGGTTAACAATGATATTATTCGTATTCATGATCCTGATGAAAGATTGAAATGGGATTGCCGAGGAACTTCGGCTCCTATTCCTCTCAATTAACGGGAAACACATGAATGATGAAAAAAAAAGAATGAAAATAAATCTTCGTGTCCTCGGAGCTTCACAACTTTTAGCTGTAGTACATCTTCAGCTTGTCGACGTTCCACGTCCGCTTTATTGCTTTTTTGTCAAGAGTCTCTAACACGTAGGCACCTTGGCCGAGGGTCTGGGATATTCTGTACGGCCCCTCCCAATTGGCAGCTAGTTTCCCGTCCCGGGCGTTTTTATTTCCTATGCCAGCCCTGTAAAACCAAGTTGCCTTTCATGAAGCTCCGAGGCCTAACTTTGCTGTTAAATTTTGCGGCGACGAGTCGCTTAGTGGCCATGTCTCGGGAGTGCGCCTTAGTTTGGGGCTGAGCTCGTCTATCAATGCCCTGTTGTTAGCGTCTTCTCCTTCTCTGAGTATAGACATCCTTCTCCAGGAGGGTTGCCCGATCTTTACTGGTATCATCGCGTCGCATCCATAGGCATTTGAAAATGGGTTTCTTGGGTGGATGTGTGTGTTGTGGTTCGGAGCGCCCACAGAACGTAGTATAGTTGTTCCACCCAATTATTCCCGGCTTTGTGCATTCGCTTCTTAAGTCCCTCCAAGATCACCTTATTAGCTGCCTCGGCCTGTCCGTTAGATTGTGGGTGTTCTACAGAAGAGAAGTGATGTTTGATGTGGAATCCGGTCATCATTTCTCCGAACCTCTTGTCAGTAAACTGGGTTCCGTTATTCGTGACGATCTCAGCCGGGATCCCAAATCTAGAGATGATATTCCGTTCGAAGAACTTCTGTACTCGGGACGAGGTAATGGTGGCCAATGGCTCGGCTTCTATCCATTTCGTGAAATAATCGACGGCTACGATAAGAAACTTACACTGTCCTTCCACTGGTTTGAATGGTCCCAAAAGATCCATTCCCCACTTGTAAAAGGGCCAAGGAGATGTGATGGTTGTCAGCTCGGACGGGGACGACCAAATGATCGTGGCGTGTTTTTGGCAACTTTCGCATTTTCTTACGTGCTCTTGGGCGTCTGTCTTCATCGTCGGCCAATAGTACCCCGCTCGTAAGGCTTTCATTGCCAATGCGTTAGCTCCCATGTGTTGGCTGTTGAGGCCCTCATGGATCTCAGTTATCATGTATTCGGTTTGGTTAGGGCCCAGACAGAGCAACATAGGGGCATGTGGGCTTTTACGATACAACTCGCTGTCCTGGACGGTATACATGGCCGCGCGTCGAATTAATTTCTTTGCTTCCATGGTGTCGCCTGGCATCATTCCTTGCTCCATGTATTTAATTATGGGTTGCCTCCAATCCGTGCCTGCCGAAATCATCAAGACACAAGTTGGGTGGAACAATTCTTGCTGGATGACTGTCCTGTGATTGCCCGTGCCTTTTGTGCTTGCTAGCTTGGATAAAATGTCGGCCCTCGCGTTTTCTTCCCTAGGGATATGGGAGATAACCACTTCATCGAATTCGGCTATTACCTTTTTGACCTTGGCCAAATATTTGATCATCAAGGGTCCTTTGGCCTGGTATCTTCCCTCGATTTGAGATGCCACAAGTTGAGAGTCTGTGAATACGTTCAACTTATGAGCTCCCTGTTCCCTGGCGGACATAAGTCCGGCTATTATTGATTCATATTTGGCCTGATTGTTGGAGGTTGGGAAATTGAGTTTTAGGGATTGTTCAGTGGATATTCCATTAGGGCTTTCTATAATTATCCCTGCTCCGCTCCCCTTCGCGTTGGATGACCCGTTGACGTATAGCGTCCAAGCTTCTTTTACTTCCGAGGTCGGAGTGAGCTCAACCAAGAAATCGGCCAGAGCCTGGGATTTGATCGCATGCCGAGCTTCGTACCTCAAGTCAAACTCGAATAGCTAGATTGCCCAACTCATCATTCGACCAGCCAAATCCGGCTTATGTAAGACTTGCCGAATTGGTTGGTCGGTGCGTATGAGGATGGTATGGCTCTGGAAATACGGTCGGAGCCGTTTAGCGGCCACCGGTAGTGCGAAGCCACTTTCTCCAACTTTTGGTATCTCAACTCGGAATTCTTAAGAGCTTGGCTTACGAAGTATACCGGAAGCTGAGTCTTGTCGGATTCTCTAACTAGCACGACACTTACCACTCTTCTCCTACAGACAAATATAGGACTAACGTTTCTTTGGGTTCTGGCTTGGACAATACTGGTGGTGAGGCCAGACATTTCTTGATTTCTTGGAAAGCGGCCTCATATTCTGGGTTCCAACCGATGGTGGCGTCCTTTTTCAGCAGCTTGAAGAAAGGAAGAGCCTTGTCCGCCGACTTTGGGAGAAAATGGGTCAACGCGACCAATCGACCGGTTAATTGTTGGACTTCTCTCTTATTCGTCGGGAGTTTCATGTTTAATACCGCCTGGTATTTGTCTGGGTTGACTTCTATTCCTCTGTTGGTCAACATAAATCCTAGGAATTTGCCCGCGGTTACCCCAAATGCGCATTTAAGGGGATTTAGCCGGATGTTGTGATTTCTCAGTCTACAGAAAGTTTCTTCTAAGTTTGTGATATGATTCCCACTCGAATCCGTCACCACGATCATATCATTGATATAGACTTCGATGTTTCGACCGAGCTGTTTTGCAAAGACCTTATTCATCATGCGCTGATAAGTGGCGCCGACATTTTTCGAGCCAAAGGGCATCACGTTATAGCAGTAATTGGCCTCGCCCCCCCTAAATGCCGTTTTATCTCGGTCTTCTGGGTTCATGGGAATCTGATTATACCCGGAATAGGTGTCCATGAATACAAATTTTTAAACCCGAAAGAGCTATCGACCAGCTGATCAATGCTCGGCATTGGGTAGGAATCCTTAGGGCATACATTGTTGACATCTATATAATCGACGCAGACCCTCCATTTACCATTAGACTTTTTGACCATGACGACATTGGATAGCCACGTGGTGCAATGAATTTCTCGTATGAAACCGGCCTCCAGCAGTTCTCTGATATGCTTATCCAAGGCTTGCTTTCGTCTGGGGCGAGGTTCCGCTTGTTCTATTCTACTGGTTTCGAACCGGGGTACATTGATAACTTGTGAGAACAGAAAGTTGGGCTTATCCCCAGGATTTCCGAAGCTGTCCACGCGAAAACATCCCAGTTCCGCCGGAGAGATTTTATCAATTCTGTTCTGGCGACCGGATTGGTAATTCTCCCTATCTTTGTGATTTGAGAAGCTTGAGACCCGATCTACACTTCTCAGAGCTCATCCACTGGTTCCGGCCTCCACTCTTCGACCTCATCTCTAACGTCGAGTTCCACCAAGTTGATGGGCTTTCCCTGTTGTTTCTCGTCGGCTGTTTGCACTTGGTTGGGTGGACCGACCTCTTGTCCTCTTACCATATTGAAGTAACACTGACGAGATTCTTTTTGATCTCCACAAACACTCACCACTCTGCCGTTGCTGCCTATCATCTTTAACTTTTGGTGTTTGGTGGACATCAAAATACATCATTTGTGGATCGTAGGTCTTTCGAGGATAACGTTGTACGGTAAAGGGAATTCAGAAACCACAAATTTCACCCTTTCCGACCTGAAGGAGTCATTTGTTCCCAATGTCAACCGTAATTCGATGGAGCCTTTGAGCGCGATGTTTTCTCAGTTGAAACCTGTCAACATCGTCCTACACGGTTTCAAATCTACCTCGTCCAAATTCATCCTTTTAAAAGCAGTCCGGGATATGATGTCAGCTGAGCTGCCATTATCTACAAATATGCGCTTGACTCAACAGTTGGCTATAGTCCCAGTAATCACCAAGCCATCCTCGTGACCGGGGATCACATCCTTCATATCTTCTTCAGTGAAAAAGAGTATGGGGAGTTCGGGTCTGTCACTTCATTACTTGAATTTGGTTTGTTCCCTTACGGTCAGGACCTCTTTGAGATATTTCCGACGCTGGTTGACTGTATCTCCTCCTCCTCCCATTGCCCCCGAAATCACATTGCACTTGAATTCCGGCTCCGGGAACTCGTCATCACCATGTTTGCCTTTCTTTTTATCCCGGTCTTTCTGGTCGTCTGTCTGATCGGCTTTCCGCTTGCCTCGTTGTCCTTGTGTTTTGATGACGTATCGTCGCAGCTTACCTTCTCGGATGAACTTTTCAATGGTGTCTCTCAGATCCCAGCACTGATCGGTCGTGTGACCCGATCCATTGTGAAATTCGCAAAAACGAGAATAGTCGAGGCCAGCTTTCTTGAACACGGGTCGAGGACGATCGAATTTCTTCATCTCAGTAAGCGTTACTTCTCTCCATACCTGGGACCGAGAAGTATTTAGCGAGGTATACTTATCGTACTTGGTATCAAATCGTCGGGGAGCGTCGTCGTTATTTCTGCCGGGATGTATACTTTCGGGATGTTGGCGGTGCCGTGGAGGAGAGTGTTTCCTTTTGGGCGTTGTGTTGGCGATCTCCATCTGCTCCAACTCCAAGTATTTCTTTGATCGGACCCTAAATTCCAACAAAGTCTTGACTGGGTCTTTGTAAATGGATTTGGCCAGTCGGGAGGATCCACTGAGCCCGGCTGACAGCAAATGTACGTGTACCTTTTCTTCCAAACCTTGTACTTGTAGTGCAACCTCCTTGAACCAATCCAGATAGCTTTGCAATGTCTCCCTAGGTTGTTGACGAATCTTCCCCAATGCGAACTCGGATTTGGGCTGCTTCTTGCTCGTTGCGAAGTTGAGCAGAAATTTTTGGCCGAAATCCTCAAAATTGCGAATGGACCGAGGCGGGAGCGTGTGGAACCATGTCTGCGCCGCTCCGGTCAAAGTAGTAATGAACATCTAAGAAATGATTGGCTCATCAATCCCTCGGACGCACATCTGCATGTCGAACTCGTCAATATGCACTTGTGGGTCCTGACTTCCATCATATTTGGACAAGAAAGATCTGTCAAAATCTTCTATAAACTGGGCGTTCACGATTTCATCCACAAACGGGCTATTATTATGTTGACCACGCCGGTACTTTCTTCTGTACACCTCGGTCCCCATCCTGATTTGGTAATCCTGATTCTGTAATGATTTTGCTGGGCCTGTTTCGTTAGTATGGTATGGAATCTCAACCCGGGCGCCGTGATGCTCTGGGTTACCGATCTGGTAAGGAATCTCGACTCCTATACCGTGATGCTCTGGATCGCCCAGCCTCGTTTGCCGATATGAAGGTGCGCCGAGTTCGACGTGAATATTCTGCTGCGGCGTGTTGACCTCTGCTCCATGCTCCTGCTGTTGGTGGGTATTCGGGTGTCTTGCCCCAACTGATCTAGGGAAAGACGGTTGCCCCTGGGCCGGGTTCTCAATACGCCCAATGCGTTGTTCATGTGCTGCAGACGGTGTTCTCCATGTTCTCCATCGTGTCTACATCTCGTGCAACGCTCGTTTAATTGTGCGATCATGCTATTCATATCTTCCTGGCGTTGAAGGGCGTGTCAACAGGCATGGGCAATGGGTTACCCAGTGTGTCCGTTCTTGGCGGTGCTGGTGATGATGCGGTGTCTGAAACTGCATCTTCCACCCGGACTGTGTGTGGTGCCATAGCCGCGGGTGCTTCTTCGTTCTAATGACTTCTCGTGTTAACCATGGTGGGAATCGAAATTTAACGTCCCCACAGACGGCACCAATGTTCTGTTCTGGAAGAGCAGAAGTGTCCAACAAAGATTGTTGGTAATTAATATGGGATCAACTCTCTCTCTCTGAGAATGTTTATGGATGCAAACACTTCAGAGAAGATGATCACAATGAACACGAAACCACAATTGGACGTGGGGTGTGTGCACTGTGTGTATGGAAAAGAGAGAGTAAAAAATGTGTGTGTACCTTTCTCCATGGAGGATGCTTCTATTTATAGGATACTAACCTGAGAATCAAGAAATATCACCCACGAAACGTACCGAGAATCTCGGAAAATTGGTGATCATTGCTTTGAACGATTCTCAGACAGTTACCACCATCTTCTCATTATTAGAACTGACTCAACAACAACATTTGACTAAATCTTATTGGGCCTTTTATTATTCAGCCCATTCCAAATATCCGGAACAGTTTGATAAAAGTGCACAATGAAAATGTGTTTCTATAGTGTATGTCACTGAGATATATAATGAAATTAGATTTTTGTTGGGTGTCTCATAAAATTGCATAATAGAAACACATTTTTGTTGTGTATCTTGTAACGCCCATTCGTTACAATAACAACCTGTTATAAAATATACCAAAAAGAATATGAAATCCCCAAATTATAATAGTCTGAAAATACCTCATGTAGAATAAAATAAGTCAAAAATATAAGTCTTTACAAAAAGAAAACATTATCATCAAAACATGGATATCTAAAGTAAATGAACACTAAAAATATAACGAAAGTAATTGCATCTAGTGTCTTATTCTGAAGTATTAACCAAGCTAAAATATATAATTAAAAAAACTATGTCTTCAAGTCTCTTCAATTCCAACAACTTCTTTCTTGTGTTCTAAAAATAACACTTATGATGGGATGATAACTCCAGTGAATAAAACAACTAATAAGGGTTTGCAAATAGTATTGTTCTCACTTGGTGCGTGATAATACAGAAAATCAACAACGGTATCCGCAATGGATTTAAAATAAGATTATATGTGTGTGTGTGTGTATTCCAATAAAATCATATTAAAACAATTATAATTTATGACATTCTGAAAAAATAAAATATTTAAATAAAATGGTAACACATGAATACATCGAAATAAATATAACAAACACAATTTAGTGATTCTCAGAATCTCAAGATTCAATTCTTTGGTTCCGAGAACTAGTGTAGATTTCAAATTCTTCAAAGGATATATGAGCTTATATTTCACAGGATCTCAGAATTGTCTTCCCCATCATAGATGGAAGTATTCATAATATTTTCCTCATCCCAAATAAAGGTATTTATAATAAATCTCATCATCTTCCCAAATAGATATATCTCATTTTTTTAAAAATAGAATATACATCATCATTCCTTCTCAAAAAAGATAATAACCAACACACATAATTACAAAATATCATTCATAAGCCTTATAATATTGTTAACATCAATTAATAACACAACTTAGCAACGCATCACGCTTGTTTACAATTAAACATAGATGATCGGTTAAATGCAAGACACATACCCCCATTGAAACACAATTTGGAAAGCAAGTTCAAGGTTTCACTATACATTTATATATATATATATATAGAGAGAGAGAGAGAGAGGGGGGGGAGATTAAAGTTTCTCATGTTACATGAGATAATCTTTTCTCATATACACCAAAACTACGTAATTTTGGGTTAAATTTTTTTCTTCTTTTTAATAAAAAAAAATACAATCAAAACAGATACTTCACGCAACAATAACATCTCCTAAAATCAAGGAACATTATCTTTTATTCAATAACAAGAGGGAAGAAGTGCGTGAAGTTTCTGTTTTGATTGTGTTTTTTTATTAAAAAGAAGAAAAAAATTTAACCCAAAACTACATAGTTTTGGTGTATAGGAGAAAAGCTTATCTCATATAACATGAGAAACTTTAATCCCATATGTGTGTGTGTGTGTGTGTGTGTGTGTGTGTGTGTGAGTGCGTGCGTGCAGTGGCGGAGGCTGGAATTTTATTGAGAGGGGGCGAACATAAAAAAATTATCTCATAAATAAAAATACTCCAAAGACAATACAAACCTAATATAAAAAAAAAAACTATTATAGAAACAAAATGCAGCATCTTTGCTTGGAGAATACTCTAACCAAGAAGAGCAAAAATGACGTTGATTCTTCTCTGACCCAAAAAAAGGATAATTTTGAAGCTTGCACTGAAATAGACCAAATTTAAGATAAGCACGACAAATTCCATCTTGTTGATTTATAGGATATTTCCATATTGGAGGGCATAGTGCAGGATCTCTTTCCAATAAAGAAAGATCAACTTCTTTAACTACCTCTTTATTTTCAATTCTATGAGACTTTGAAGAAAGAGTCTCGGTATTCAACAATTCAACATTAGGAGTAGACAATGGCAAAGACTCACTATTTTTTCTCTTAAAATAAGCACCAATGGTAGTAGCACCCTTCCCCATAATTTTTTTTGCGCGTCAATCACAAACAATATCAAGTATCAATGGCAATCGCGTAAAGTAAATCACTGTTACATTGTGAATGAGATGCACACAGCACATTGCACAACATTAACAACCGAAACAGTAGTTTATTTTTTTATTTCATTTCAGATTTAACAAAAACGGGTTCAGCCCAACATGGTAGGGGGTGCATGTGTAAAAACAAAGGGCACAAATAGCAGCTTATTTTATTTTAGAAGAATAACAACATGAAGAAAAAAGAGAAAAAGAGGGAAAAAGAAAGGAATGAGGGGATACCTGAAACTCTTTTCTTTCACTGGTTTACCAAATGAAACAATTTTTTTCACTCCTTCTGTTCTCTTGGGATTTGTGTTTCCTTTTTCTCCTTTGTGTCCAGACCTCTTCCTTTTATAGTGTTCTTTCTTCCTCTTCCTCTTTATTATTTTCCTTTTTATTATTATTTTTTTCGTTTTATCATTTTCCTTTCCTTTTTTTCTTTTTCTATTATCTCTCTTTCCCATTTTATTTTTATTACATTTTCTTTCCTATTTATATGTTTTCTTTCCTTTTTATTGTTTTAATATTTTTCTTTTTCTTTTCTTTTTTTACTACGTTTAATTTATTTTTTCCCCTTTTACCTTTTTTTAATATTTTTTCTTTCCTTTTTTCTTTCATTTTTATTTTTTTTATTAACTTTTTTAGGGGGGGCGGTGGCCCACCCTAGCCCCCCTAGTTCCGCCTCTGTGTGCGTGTGTTTAACAACTTCAGAGGAAACGACCTTCGCTGCGCTTAATTACAATTAAAATCCTTTTAGATAATCTCAAAAGGAATTGAGGCCACTACATATAAAATCAAGAAACTCAACACCATATTTTCCTCCCAGGTTATCAACTTGTGAACAAGAAAAAAAAAATAAGCACTGTCCCACAATTTGCGATTATACCGTCATTTAAAAATCACTGCAGTAGACCTTGTATAATTAAAATAACTTTGACGTTGGAGTTATGCGTAACGAATTCTCGAGAAAGTTTATTGAAATACTCGCATTTATATCAAGAATACAAACACATTCTTTAATAGTCATATCATTGAAGTTTTTCAAGTTTTGAAAATGATTGTTTTATTCACCTCTTGAAATAAGAACTTTGTGCTTTTAGTTATTCTTCTCCTTCTTTATAATTGTGTCGAAAGAATTTATTCACTTTTTTTTTCATAGTCCTTGAGCAATCCATTAATATCAAAAGAGACCATTTATAAGTATGATTATAAGATAATGAACTGTCTATCCTTATATAAGAATTATATGTAATATAAAATTTGTTTAACCAATCTTTATTTATCTATTATTTTTATTAACTTTAATTATAACTATGTTTAATCAATCTAATATATTATTATACTAACACCTTTTCAAAATAAAAATAACTATAATATATTAAAACAATTTAATCTATTTTTTCTTTATTAAAAATATATTTAGATATCCTTATCTAAATAACTATTGGATTATTTTTAGAATGTTATATATCTCACTGAAATACACCATGAAAACATATTTTGGTTATGCAATTTTTATTAGACACCCAACATTAATACATTTTTGTTATATTAATTATGGGATGCAAAAGGTACAAAACAAAAACACATTTATGTTATACTAACGAAGGGGTGCAAAAAGTATGAAAAGAAAATATGATTCCATTATACAGTTCAACAAAACATATTTCCGTCAAAAAGAGTATTTTCGTTCAAGGGGTGAAAATAGAAAAATATGGGGATGAGAATAGCAACTACTTGGATTCAACATGTTTGCAAAAAGTTGTAAAAAAGACAGGGGATGAGCTAATTACACTATATAAATTTCCAATACACTATATAGTTACAGTGGATTTCCAATACTACCCTTGTCATTAACTTTATTGTTTTAAAATTGTTGTTGACCATACAGCTGTGTTTCGCGTTCGTCTCCTGCACCATTCGTCTTATGCACCTTTCTTCTTTCGCACCATTCTTCTTCTCCGCTCCAGTTCCTGTTCCCATTCATATAGGCAGTGGCACGCCATTCTTCTTTTGCATTCATCATCGTGTTGGTGGTGGAGCTCGTTGGTCGCATCCATCGACGACAAATTTGGATTGGATTTGGGATTGTGGTGGCAAATCCATGGAGATGTCACGGATTGGACAATCCGTAAGAAGGAATTGTACTTCATACGGATTGTACGTAATCCGTATGAAGCATACGGATTGTGCAATCCGTAGGCTCCATACGAATTACGTAATCCGTATGGAGTCTACGGATTGTGCAATCCAGCCGGTTAAGGGATGCACATAAGAGACAGGTTGATGGGAGAGATTGAAGACTCTTCATATCTAACTTTGTTTTTAAAGCCAGCATTTATTATATTCACCCCGCATTTGCTTTTAATTAAGTTAAAATTTTAATGTTAATTGTTTGTATTTAATGATACTACATTATCAAAGTACTTTTTTAAATCAATCAGTTCTTGCACCTGATATTGTTTGATCAGTTAAGTATTTTGTTCACTAGTATTGTTGAGATAATTTGGAAAAGCCTAGACATATGGAGGAATTTCAGTCAAAATACACAAATGTAACGGATAATAAATAAGCCCTTCAAGCTAACGCAAAACCCCCCATTTCTAACTTTTCCCAAAATAATGTAAATAACTTGCAATTACATGTCCTAGCACCGCTTTCCAATCAAACCCTACAACACACCACTTCAAAGGCCTACCATGCAACAAATCTATTAAAAGTCTTCTGTGAACTATTTACTTGTTTACAAAAATAGTGCGTGACATAAAATTTAATCGTCTCCTAAATCAACATGTTCAGTGCGTAACTTCATGGACTTAGAATACAGCCTCATTCGATCAATATAAGAAGTCGGCCAGTGTTTTGCTTCATTGGAACAGTGATTAGACCACAAGAAAGCAGTTGATGGGATAGGACAATCGTTTGTGAATAGAACTTGTTTCAACAATATTGTACCCATAAATTCAATATGTTCAAAGGCAAAGAATAAAAGGATTGAATTAACGGTCAATGTTATACCTGAACAAAATGGTTAATAAACACATGACCAATACATACAATGCGATGAATAGATGGATCTTTCGCTGGTTGGCTTCTTATAGGGAAAAACGTCATACTTTGTTGCAAACAAAAAGAAACAAAAATGACGTTATACTTGAATGCAATGACATAACCCATATCGGTTATATCCATCCACTTATCCATTGTTACCTATTCAAAAAACTTTTATTAGTGTCAAAATTAGTAGTGGTAAAAAAAACATTCATATGATGCGGAACGAATACATTTAAATTTGTTTTTTTTACCTTTGTTAATCCATCAACAAGAAGGGATTGCTTTAACTGCTCAAACATGTGAAAAGCACCAAACAAGGCTATATATTGATCAGACCATTGTACAAGTTCTTTCAGCAAATGATTGCGTACCAACGGCCAAGAATCTTCACTCTAATACGGCAGTAATTACGCGATATCCATCATAGGAATGTTCCTATTCTTCATTGATTGATCAGATGAGGAAGCAAACCTTTTTTGTGTGGAGCAGCTATTTTACACGAAGTGTAATTCATCAACATACTCAAAGTAAGACAGATCCTGCTTAGTTGAACTTTCATGCTTTGTGTGTTTATTTTTTGGAGCACCTTTTGTTTTCACCTTTTCAGGGGGGGATGCATGGAAGTTAAATCAGGAAATGCAAGTTCTTTAAGCTTAGTCTTTAGGGTCATGTTGCCGCACAGGTCAAGCTTTTCAAAACGCTTGGAGATTACCTCCATCTCATCGGTTATGTGAATTTCTCTGTCATCTAAATCTTGGTCTGAAAAATGTAATCTTCGCCAAAATATATGAATGCTCAAAAGTGGTACGCTGGCCACCAACAACTCTAGCTAGCTCACATGCACAAGGGAGGCCATGGGTAGTTCTCATCACACATCCACCACAAGAGGGGTTTTTGCCCGCATAATGAACTCACTCAAACTCAGCAACAATCTAGTTTAACTCATTCCTGGACACCATGCCGATAAGTCTCTTGTACAATGTTACTTTGAATACATGTCCGATCACATGAGTGCTTCTTTCCAATGATGCCTTTATTTCAGTATGTTGCAAGGTCATCATATTGTTCATGGCATCCTAAACACTACATAAATCTTCAACGCTATTCTATAGAAGACTCTTTAATGTCCAATGAGCAGACTCAACCCTGAATTTCATGACAACGTGTTAATACTTTGAAAAACAAAAAGGTTGTTCAACAAATCACAATGTCACCAACTTTAAAGCTTTTGTTACCTGTTAGTTGTAGTGTTACAAAAATGCATCACTTTATTTGTCCATGCGATTACAAATTTTTCTTTATGAGGATCCAACCATGTTTCTTTCACATAATCAACAAACGTAAGCCATGGTGAACAAGCAATTTCAAACTTCATCATACAATCATGGTAAGACTTCTCGGTACCACAATCAATAAGAGTCCCCCAGGCTTCCATGACATAGTCTCATGCATTCTTTTGGTGAATAAAAGTTTTACATTTTGCCTTCACATTCTTGTCAATGTGAAATTGATACAATAAGTTGGTTGACATTGGAAAAACAGTTTTCACAGCACTCATCAATGCTGAATCTCTATCGTAACAATGACATCTGGGAAAATTCACTTTTAAGAAAAATCCCTTAGAGCATTCAAGGGCCCACACAACATTGTTTATACGTTCTGCCTCTAAATAGGCAAATGCAGTTGAAAAAGTCATCCCAATAGGTGGCATGCCAACAATGTCAAGTAAAGGAAGTCTGTACCTGTTTATTTTGTATGTACTGTCTATCAAGAAGATCATATGATATGCATTGCTCAATTTCGATAGATCTAGATGTGTCCAAAATAAGTCACGTACCACATTTTCGTCTTTCATTTTATGCCAATGAATATATATTTCGTGTTCAAGAAGTTTCATTAATTGTTGCATTTTAATGTTATTACCTTTGATACACGTCCGATATGCAATCTTGCATTGTATACTTGCTTCAAAGTTGTATAATTATTGACATTGTGTTCCTTCAAAGTTAAAACAAAATTCTTTGACTTCACCTTCGACTTTGTCATATCAACAACAATGATCTTCTCCTCCTCAATTAGTCAGCAAGCATATGCGTGTCCACATAATGACTTAGCCAAAGTATGATTATGAGTGCCACTAGCTTCACTATCCAACCTTCAACTCCCAGGACTAGTTTAACTCTCAGCTTAAAAGAACAATCACATTTTCTACTGCTAGTTGTTGTATGTACCAAACATTTTTTCCATGATCTATACTTTCCACTCATTTGACAACCAATTAAAACATATGATGTTGTTCTTAGCTTTCCATTTGTCATGTCACTCCTCATTATGACAACTACAAAACTATTATCATATCCAACACTACGAGCCCATTTCAATACGTCCTCACGGGAAAGGAACACCTACAAAAATGGAACATTCATCTTTAACTATGATACATATAGTTTAACTCATTCATTTAACAACTTTAACTACATGCTAAATCAAATAAATACCTCAGACGTATTGAAGGTTGCAGAACAATCAACTGAACAATTAACATTTTCAAACGCATCAACTTCTTCTCCAATGTCTTCATTCATATTAATTTCTTCAGACATGATACTCATGTATCCACTCGTTGTTGTCCATCTTAACAAATCAAAATAAAATTTATTCATTGACAAAACATATGCATAATAATATTAAACGACATTACAGTCATAATATAATTCCAATTATATATATATGTGTATATATATATATATATATATATTTTTTTTGGAACATCGATATTACAGATTCATACAAAATACAATAAAAATTTGCATCACATACATAATAAAATTTACAAATAAAATATTCAAAATTCAAAAATATCATAAACAAAACACTTAAAAGAAAACTTAAAAACCTAATTAAGTAATTTACCCAATTTACCTATAACAATACATCCACAACAATTATAACAGGTATCCAATTTTATTAGTTATAAACAACTAAAATCTTTTTTAAATTATATTTATAAATTTTTAAAAATATTTATGAAGCATACAGATTAGTCAATCCGTATGTCATACGGATTAACAAACCAATTGCATCATACAAATTACTTAATCCGTATGGACCATACGGATTAGTCAATTCGTATGCTTCATTTTACAGATTGTGTGATTCGTATCATCCATATGGATTACACAATCCGTATGATATAAAATTAAATCACTTACCTCACAGCCATAGCAACTCCGATGATTGCCAACAGAAATCGCCTCTACCACCACCCACAACTACCCCCTCCGACACCAACATCTCCAATGCACAGCCAAAACCAACCTACTCGCACCAACAAAACCCCCAAGCATGCAGACACAACTGAGCCACAAACATACACCACCAACACTGAGCTACAAACCTACGCTACCAATAGAAAAAGCCAACAAACAAACAAAGGGCAATTTTGTCATTATAAAAAATATATAAAGTGTATAAGAAATGTATATAGTGCAGTTAGCACAAGCCAAAAGACAGAGTAGTGGTTCATTTCCGTTCCAAAAAAGTAAGTAGTTATGAATATTGTTAAGCGTATTTGCATTCAAACTTATCAATATACTTTAGTTAGCAAAGAAAATGTTAGGTTTAAAAACTCAAATTAAAAAACGGGGAAGAAAAATATGGTTAAACTGATTGAAATTGATTACATTCTTTAAAAGGTTAAACTCGCATAATTTACTAAGAAACTAATTTAAAGTAAAATAATACATAATTGTGGGAAAATAATTGTTTAAACAAATTATACCTCATATTAATGCAATAAATCCAAATCTACTTTGAATCAAATGAAATCACGCATGCAGATAAAATCGTGCATTAGGCTTAGCTTACCGTAGCATATCAAAACTTTTGAGGCGATAATCTTATTGACAGCAATGGATCCAATTCTCTTTACAGTTGACCATAGTGTCCTAGTGGAAGAAAATCAAAATGTTCAACACTAATTTGTAGGATTATGGAAATTTCACAATTCTAGCCATATCAAGTTGTTACATCAAGGATTTGTCTAAATGGGTTTGGAAGTTTGAGAACAATAATCACAATGAAAAGATTTCACTAATCATATAACATTCCCTTCCCCAAGGAAAATTCCAGTAGATGCTGTTCAATTCGAGCCCCATTTAGATTTAAACGGGCTCTGGTTATATGGTGTTTTCTAAATGAAGGTACCATCACACTATGTAAGTGTTGTTGGATATAGGGCGGACATCATGAAGAGTGAAAGACTTTGATTCAGAAATGAGTTTTGAGCTTTTAACATGCTTAAAGTGCCTTGAAGTTTTGTAAATGATTCAAGTGTAAGAGAAAGACAATCTGATTGATCCTTGCATTGCATTTATTCATCCATTAACAAGCTTAAATGGTTTTCATTAAAACATCAAAGCTTTTATCTTTTTGGTTAAGGTTTGAATCTGATTTAAAGATTTTTGGAAAAATGTTTTCTTACTATTTTAATCGATTACTTAATGGAATAATCGATTATTTTGTTCTTCATCCAATCTAGAAAAACCTTCATGAACAAATTAATCGATTACCTATCGGTTTAATCGATTATTTGGCCTTTGATTGAAAATAAACTGCTTTGTTAAATGTTTTAATCAATTACTTACTTAGTGTAATCGATTACATAGTTGAAAATATATTTTGAACCTTGCTGTGATAATCAATTACCATTATCAATAATCGATTACATAGTTCATTTGGTAAAAGTTTACTTTCTGATTTAATCAATTACCAAAACTCGTAATCGATTACACAGTTCATTTTGTGAAATTGAGTTTTCTGTCTTAATCGATTACACCTCGGTTTAATCGATTATTTTGCTCGTTGCTGAAACCCAAAAAGCTTTTTTAACATTTTAATCGATTAAGTGATAGTTTAATCGATTACATAAGAATTTTAATCGATTATCTGGCACATTTAATCGATTACAGTTAGTTACAAAATCTATTATAAATAAGATTGAAGGCTTGGCTTGTTTTCTAACTTGACCACTTCGTATTTCTGAGTATACACAAGTCTTCTAAGTCTTACAAAGTAATTTTCTCAGTGTTATTACTTCTTGCTTCATTCAAAACATCAATGGGTCTTTGAGTGATTCTTGAGCAAGAAACTTTTCAAGGTTAAGGAAAAGCATGGTCTGATTTTGTTTGCTATTCAACCTGATTTGGTAACTCATGTGTATTACATTCATTGAATCATCAGGTTGTCTCTCTCCTTAATCTTTGTTTGTAAATTCGTTTTTGAATTTCTATTGTAATTTGCTATTGTAACTGGGTTCTTCTTGCTTGGTTCTAGAGAAGGATTCTATAGCTAAAGAACATAATAGTGTTCTCTGGTTCTTGCTCTTTTGAAGTCTAATAGGGTTTTAGATTTCTATTCTTTATCTAGTGTTGATAGGGATGGTTTTGTAAAAGCTTGTAAGAATAAGATTTATAATAGTGGAACTCTAATTCAGTGTGAATTAGAAGAAACTGGATGTAGCTTCTGTTGTAAAGTGAACCAGTATAAATTGCTTGTGCTTTTGTTTCTCTTTCTCTATTACTCATCTTTGTCATTGATTCTTTGATTCATATCCATTGTCCAACAAGTTTTGTTTTGATCTATTGATTTATTGGGGCTGAGTTATTTGATTGAGTAAAAAGATTTCTTGGTTTTGAAAGTGATAAAGATCCTGAACTTTGATTTGAATTAATTTTAAAACACTAAGGTTTTAACCAATTCACCCTCCTCTTGGTTATTGTGAGTATTCCTATTATTTTCAGGTGTGAGAACACCGTCAATTTACTGGAGAGATCTCTTTGTCTCATTTCATGTAATTAAGATGTTTAATTGTACATTTGTTCACCTTATAATTTGTGATTAGTGATTTTGGTTTCTGGCTTTTAATTTTGATAGTTCAATCCCCTCATTTTTACAATATTAAAGTGATCATTCAATAATTAATGGTGCATTCAACTTGGGCTAACACCATACTTATTATAACAAAAGGATTAATTTCTCACGTGGTGAACTAAGGTTTGAATCTTCGTTAAAATATGTGTTTATATTTAGTGTTTGATCATATTTCAAATATGATTACTTACAAAAAATATCTATAGGAAACATAAAAAAATGGCCTAAGACCATATCTAATGCAAGAACTCAATTTGAGTTTTATCTCTTTTTAAATGAGTCCTTAATCACATAGAATTTAAGAACATGCTAATTTTCACTTCAATGATAACACTCAACTTGAATTCTTAACTTATTTTTAGTAGGTCTTAGAATATACCTCAAATTTTAATACTTCTATTTAATTTTTTTTTTTTGCAAATTAAAATAGTAATTCATATATATTTTGATAAGAACAATATAAATTGATCATTCTTGGTATCATTTCTCTCAATACTAGGAGAGACAAAGTGGGTTAATACCTAAGATGCAAAAGTAGATAAGTTGTCTACTATAACAAAAATATCTAAAATGGAAGTCTCACTTCCTTTTTTTCTTTTTAACCTTCTTTGAGTGCTTTGGACAATTTCTCTTCAAATGTCTTGTTTTTTCACAATGGAAGCATGTTCTAAGCGAGATCTCATGTTGGTGTTAGTTTTTCTAACTTATTTGTCATCACCTTGTTTGTGGGGCCAAAACGTCTTTTGCGAGTGTCTCTGGAGATGACCATCCATGACCCAAAGTTATCCAAGTTAAAAATTATAGATTTTTGTCCCTTCATCATTGTTATGTTACCATTACTATCATCATCCTACTTGATGTCATAGGAGTTAGGTATGAATGTGGCACACTAGTCTCCTATAGCTAAAATGAACGAGGTGAACGCCCTTGTATTCAACTTTGTAGACCTTCTTATGGAGCCCAAATTGACAAATTAGGGTTTTGTGGAGGTCAACCTTGATGTGGACCCATAAGAAGCTCCTTTTACTTGTGGTGTAAATCCCTACTTCTTCATCAAACTTATGCAAATTAATATCATTAACCAAGGTCCTTTTGCGATAAATCTTATGTATTTCCATAATCTTTTTCCTCAAATAAGTGGAGAGCTTCCAAGTTGAACTCATTAGTATATATCATGGTTATCTGTGGCTTCTCCTTAATAGATCTTTTAGTATGATATTAAAGATCTTCGTAGGTTATCAAACAACTTTGATTGAGGCTGAGGATGTGTTGAGCAAATGTCTTGAGTCGTGACTTCATTGAGAGGGACTTCAAGTGGTGTATTGAGAGGATTAACCATTTTTGACTTTCTTGGTCCTACATTGTAGTTGGTTGCATCCTTTGAGAGAGAAAACGTCATTTATCCTAATAAAGCCAACTCTCTTCATTCTTTTTTATAAGAAAAAAAATCAATTTTTATATTCTCAAATATAAGTAAAATCCAACTAATTTTACTTTATTTAATGAGATTATGTTTAAAATATTTTTCATTTAATAGGAAATTTGTGCTTAATATCAAGTTTCAAGAAATAATAATGGAAAAATGTTTTTAATAAAAAATGATACAATTTAATGAAATTAATTAATTTTTTTAATAAGTGTGAAATTAATTTTTGAACAAAAGTAGTATCTTTTTTGTTTTTGGATAATTGTGTATGACAATGTAAAGTTTTTTTGATTTATATTACTATTATCCAATCACAAATGACTATATGATAAATTTATTAACTTTAGTCACACCAAAGTTGTTTTTTAATCAAATGACAATGTAAAATAATAATATATATATATATATATCTAGTAAACTCACATACATTAATTATCAACCCAACATGTTAATAATTATATAATATTAACACCCATATACATAAAAAAACATAAATAATTTCAATAGAGCAATATATGTACACTAAAAGTAAAACTATAGGGAGTTAATTAACTAGAGAATGAAATGACCGTTGGTGATTTTTTTGGGTGAGAAGGGGAGAGGAGTGGATAGTTGCTCTCACTCAATGAACCAATAATGTTTTGCTTAACTAATTGGTGGGATACTTGGTTTCATTATATGAAGCTAATAGTTGTCTTTCTTTTTCCAATCATTGACCATAAACACGCATGACACGTCTTACATATTTCGTCTCTTATTGTGACAAATCATGCATGATATATATTGTGTTTTGTTGTAAATATTTAAATTTAAATATGTTTTGCCTTTTATAAAGACAAAATGTCACCAGTACTAATAAAATAATGAAAAATTGTCATATAGGATAAAAACTATCCCAAATCAATAATTAATTCTTTTTTTTGTATTTTTATGAATAATTTTTAAATTTCTCTTAAATTGCTCAAAAACTAAAATATATTTCACTCTCAAAAGTCCAGGACAATAATTTTCTGGTTGACCTTTCACATACTCTGGCTTGGATTAATTGATCTGGATCATGTTATACGCAAAAAAGAAAAATCTTCAATGGTATCTAAATCCTTGTTGTTTGTTTGTCTTTTTTCGTTCTTTTTCGATATTTAATTTTCTACCTTTTAGGAATAGTTCTTGGATGTAACAGACCTATTTAGTGGTCTCGAACAACTTTCAAGGCTGTGAAACAAATCAAATTATTGACATTACTTAATTAATCATAGTGGGAATCAGTAATTCAGTATTGTCCTCGCCCAAGTGCCAAGACCGACGTACGTAGCATCTACCTAGGTTAGAAAATTGTATATATATTTCTCTCCACGTTCATATAAAAATTTCCAGTAAGATTATATGGTGTTTATCTTCCATCATCACAATATTTATTATATTTCATATTTCTTTTTCTTTTTTGAGTTGTAAAATTTGTTATAGAATTTATCATACAAGTAATATTTTTCCACTTAATCTAGTACTCACTCCATCACAAAATAGACGTCGCATTTTAAAAAAACATCCCAAAATAAGTATCATGCTAACCTTTAATGTAATATGTTTTTTATTAATGCTTTTAATAAGTCATATTTTAGTTTTTCAATGTAATGCTAACAGTAATGTTAGTTTTATAAAAGTACTATACTCTTTCATTTATTTGTTAACTTTTCTTAGCCTTTATAAAACAATATTGAACGAAACTTAAAAATACGGAGGAAGTATTATATTTAATTCATGGATTTTTTTACAGCACAATATATATATTCACAGTTTTTATTAAGAAAAACATAATTAGATACATAATTAGGAAACAAAAGATTAGATCCTTCCTCATTAATAGTTATAGTAATATTCAATGGAGTCCAACATAATCATAAATAATTGAGTTTCTTAAACATGTCGACATAGGTTTGATTCTTTGAACATGTGTAAGGAGAAAAAATTGTTAAGAGAGATAAAATTCACTTTGATAATCTATATATCTCAAGGGTTAATCTCATGACTTTTAACTATGAGAATACCGACCGGCTTTCAGGAAAAAAAATAGTCTTAGTGATAAAAACCTCTTGTGGTTATTGCTCTATATTCCTTTCTTTGATATATATCATATATTTTTTATGGCAGACAATCATACTTGAGACATGCAAAATTATCATGGACTCGAAATTCTTCCCTTCTTCCTATGCTTCTCTAGTATCATATAATTATATTATGACCAAAATTCATAACAAATAAATATTTTTAAATATATAAATTAAATTAATTAATTTAAATTATTATATAAGGTTATTTTTAACAATTGATGTTTTTCTTCTAAATAAACTATTGATAAAATTGTAAATTGAAAGAGATACTCAACTAAGAAGATGGTGTATTTAGACAAAGATAATATGAGTGTAATTTGTGGTGATTGATGAAGATTTTTTTTTTACATTTTTTAGAATAGTAAATGAAATACACATTTAAAAAAGTTAAATAAGAGAATGTCTAATTAAGAGACTAAAGATAATAAGAGTCTCACTTTTCAAAGTATATAATATAATTTATAATATCAAGATAAATTACTATTTAATAAAATTGGTTCTTGTTTTTGTACTAGTTAGGTCTTTGATTTTCCAGTGATAATCCAAAATATTATTACAAAATTTAATCTTTTGAGACGACTATTACTATTAGTCCTTATCGAGTAATTTTAAATTTTATTTTCTCTAAAAATGTCATTTTCAACATAAATATAATTATGTTATATAATTGTAAAATAAAATTATATTTCCGTTATTTGTGAAAGAGGTGAAACAAAACCATATCCATGATTTTATTATATAACGGTACACCAAAATTATGTTTCCATTATTTACTAAAGGATCGAAAAAAATAATAAAAGCAAAACACAATTTCGATATTTAAAATGAAAAGTTGTAATGTGAATTTTTAGGGGCCAACGGGCCAACTCACGTATTCCCTTAAAAATTGTGAGTATGTTGAAATGGGCATGAGTAGACAAGAACGAGACAGCTGGCACAGAGGTGGAGACACGTGGCATCGGCGGCGCGACAAAGAGTGAGTGACGTTGGTTGTGTTGGAGAGTCGATGACGCTAAGCAAAAGCAGAAGCGTGTGGGCCCTTTCATCATGCGTAGGTGTCAACCGTTAAATTAGGCCTAACTCTGATGTCACCTTCTGTTGTGGGACACACCATAGGTCTCAACTCATTCGTTAGGATCTGACGCTAGTGGGACCCAAAAACAAACAATATTTCAGCAGATAGAATCACAAATTACCTTAATATCCTTAAATTATGCTTTTTTTAGTATGTTGTTTAGCATCAAAATAAAAAGAAATATATATATTTTATATACTGCTATTTAATTATAAATTATTATGTATAACAAATGTATTATGATTAATCTAAAAGGAAAAACTAGCTAATTATTACTTATGCTCAATTTTTAATTATAACTGTAATGTTTTTATATAGTTTATTTATATGTGATTATTGTACCGTTAAATTAATCGTGCATAATTTTTTTTTATATATAAAATTATTGTAAGATTTTATATAAAAAAAAGCTAAAATGCGTCCCGTGACGGTAGGTGTATCCAATTTCTAATTTAATGCAACATGAATTTAATTGACTTATCCTAATTCAGACAAAGCTGGTAAAATGGATATAGTGTAAAATATGACCATGAGAACATCGTATAATAACCGGCCTGTTAGAGTTGGTCTAATGGTGAGAAATTTGAATGATTTATTTGATATTTTAAATTTAAATTTCATCCTCACCATGTAAAAAAAGAAAAGAAAAAGAAGACACAGTTTAATGGCCGCAACCTTTTGAATATAGGCTTAATAAATAAATAAACAAACTTTTGAATATAGTAACAAGTTGACCCGAATTTTTAGGGGACAAAAATATTAACTGAATGAATTGTATCGTATTAATATACTTGCGTGCATTTCCCTCTTTATATATACTTGCATGCAAAGTTAGAAAATTTCACGGCAGCCCGATATTATTTAAAGCCTTTTTTAATTAATTTGTATCCTTTAAACCCTATAGTGTGCCACACATGCATTTACCAACATAGAATGTCTCACATTTACCAAAAATATTCACACAAGTGATTATAATTGATGTCTTTTAATTAAGTGGTTTAGACTAATTCTAATTAATTATTATATATGAAATAAATTATATTAAAAAAATATTTTATATATATTCATGATCTTCAACAAAGATTAATAATATTTTTGACGAAAATTATTCCATGTTAAAATCATATTAAAAAAATTTCTGACATTTATCTGTGGCATCTTGATTTATCTACAACGCAATATTTTATTGCGGGAAAAAGGCCATCAAAATGTCAACTAAATCACACCTAATGATCCTTGAATAGTGTACCTATATCAAATGTTTGAGATAGCTAGGTTTGTATTCGGTGTATATTAAGAGTTCTATGATTTTTCTATTTCAACCTGTTAATGAAATAGTACATATATAGTCACGTACCTATATCACAAAGACAAAATTACATCTTATTATAATTAATTTAAAAGTAACTAATTTTATATATGCATATATATATATGTATATATATATATTATATATATATATAGAGAGAGAGAGAGTTAATTAGTGATGGGTTTAAATATAGTTTTACTCATCCATTATTTTATGTTATTCTTTCTTAAAAAACCTGGACTGAGAGTGTTAGACTCTCCTCGTGCTTCTTGTAGTTCCTCCATTAATTTAAAAGTATAATTTATTCACCATTTTTTAAACACATCATGGAGTCTTATATTGAAGAGAAACTAACCAACAAGGTTCAGAAAATTTATCAGTTAATAATAATGAGTCAGTGGGAATAGTAGTCCACAAAAAGTTCACATAGATCCAAATACCCTCGTTGAAATATCGGACAACTTTTGGTTGAAACTTGTGATCTTTTTGTACTAAAAAATCAGCTACAGCATAATTCGAAGCGTATCTTTCAAATTCTTTATTGAGAAAAAGAAAGGACATATCATGGCTGCTAGTACTCAATTTATTTGAAATATGCTTTATATAATTACTGTCATAACTTTTGTTGTTAATGAGCTAGAACAGTGTTTCACCACAGCATATTCCACAGTTAAGTTTTTTTTGGATCTTTGTTTTTGTGCGCGTATTGGAGCTTGTTACATCACACCAGTGCCCAGACTTGTAGTGAGGAGCATGTATTTACTTTTGGAAATTTTAAGACTTTGTTTGGGAGTTAGGAGAATAAGAAAAGGAAAGAGATTTAAGAAAAAAGGAGGAAAAGGAAAGAGAGGAAAATGAGGAACGTTTCTTCCTTTTTGTTTAGTGTTTTATTAACACTGGCTGAGGTAGGATAATAATTTTATTAACACTGGCTGGTTTAGGATAGTAATTTTATTAACACTGACTGAGGTAGGATAATAATTTTATTACTTTTCCTTCTAAAAATTCCCAAATTGGAAGAACAATAATTTTTAGGCTTTGGAAGATTTAAGAGGAGTTTTAAAAATCCTTAAATCATTTTTCTCAAAAATTAAAATTCTCAAACAAGGAGATGTCACCACCTAAATCTTTCTCTTCCCTCCCTTCCCTTCTAAAATTTCTCTCCCAAATAAAACCTAAGTGTATGTTTATAAAGATGAAAGTCTTAAATTAAAGTAGACAATGAGAATGTGGGTCTCCCAAAATTTTACTATATATTCATTTCACTTTTTACTTTACCTTATTTTGCCTCTACCAAACGGATCGTAACGCTCATATTATTATTCGGCATACTAATGGTTAGTATATATTAAATGTGTCTACCCGACTAAAATGTTTAAAGAGGTATTTATAGATGGTGCGTAAAAGGTTTAGTGATTTTTTCCTTATGAGTTTGCCACATCCTTTCAAGGCGTTTAAATGTTTTTCAAACGTGATTCCTGAATATTGACATCAAAGACCGCACGATTGTTGATGATTACAGTGGTGGATCTTGCTAAAAGAATTTGGAGGGACTAAATGATTAAACAAATATGTAAATTATTTACATTTTTATTTATAAAAGAAAATTAAAACTTATTTACTAAAAGAGAATAAATTATTTTGGAGAGACCATGGTTGCTCATCGTTCCCAAGAAGCTCCGCCACTAGTGATTAGTGATGAAGTAACGGTTATCCTTCAGAAAGAGCCAAGTGCTCATATTGGCGAGAGAGAAGACAAATTGATAGATTGATCAAAGTTCCAGTTGAGTGTTCAATCTTGTTATTCTTCTATTACAAATAAAGAAATTTATTAAAGAGAGAGTATAATTATATATAGAATATAAAGGATAAATACTTCTATACATGAAGATTTAACTTCCACGCAAATAAGTCAAAATTAAGTACAATGTCAATTTATTCCAAAAGATATACATACCAAATATGCGAACTGTAATCTAAGATTTTTTTCTTTTCTTTTTTCTTTCTGACTAACTATAACCCAAGATGAAAACCATCTAATTGTGAAGAAAAATATCAAGACTGCAATATAATTTTAATGAAATTCATAAAATGAAACTTATCAACAACTTTTTACCAAAACACGGCCTATTTGTGATGTAATCAAATTGACCATACCGTTAAGTTATTAATCACAAAGTTTACCATAACTTTGCTTTTGTTACCTTCATCACCACCTCATGACGCATTTAGTGATCTTACAATTTATGTTCACAATTTGTTCATCATTCTTTTAGTCTTTACATTGAAGAGAAACCCACACGGTTTAGAAAGCATGTCAATAAGCAAGTGGTAATAGTGTACTCCGCAAAAGTTGATCGATGTATATTTTGGAATGCCCTCGTTATTAATTTCTAAACCATTGGTATTGAACAAGTTTTGGATGAAAGTTGTGATCTTTTGTGCTAAAATCATTTAGAACACAATAATTACCAAAATCATTGAGAAAAAGAAAGACATATGATGGCTGTCATCATCACTAAATTCATTTGAAATATCCTCATCTATATAATTTGTGGTCATAATATTTGTTCCAAAAGAACTAGAATAGTTTTCCACTCCAGTATTTACAATTAACAGCATGTTTAGATTAAAGTTAAAAAAAAACTTAAAAGTACTTTTAATTCCAAACAACATTTTTTTCGGTCAGTTTCTTTAGATATGTTTGAGGCACCGCTTGAAAACCCTTGAACATACTTTTGGATTTAAATAAGCGTGCCACCACATTTCCAACTTAAATCCAAACACACATAATTATATGCTTTTACCAACATACTTTATGTAATGACTCGCCTGGTTGTTACCATATCACTACTCTAAACGTGTAATTTTTAATTTTAAATGAAAACTATATTAATTTGATTATGAAAATGAGGGTAAATTTTTCGCAATAATACACTTATCAAATAACACACAAATACGTAAATAAATACATATGTATGTATATATTTTAAACCATTACATATCATTCACATGTCAGAACATAATTCAGTTTTTACATAAATCTAAGTTTGAGATTTACATGCTTGATCGTAGAGAATCAAGGAACCAACTAAGAAAGAGTTAATAACAGAACACAACTTTCTCCCAAAATAAATTCAAACTTTACCACGTCGACTTGGCGGCTCCAACAAAAAACTCTCCTCCAACATCACGTACTGTTGCTCATCTGTTCCCACGAACAAAGGTTCGCGATGATTACATGTACCAATCACACAATACAAAATTGCAATGGTGATTTATTAAACATCAGATGACAATGATTAGCAAGGAAACAATAACAATAACCACAATCATTCTCAATAATCCATCATTTCAACTTACACTCAACAAACTAGTCATCAACTTTTTCTACAATTTAAATTAATTATGCTCAGAATGTGTATGCACCTAACTTAACTCTTAAATGCAATGTGGTATCATTCGTCAGGAAATAGCATAAGCGTGTCCACAAAACACTCTCACTTAGAAAAACTAGGCAGCAACTGTCGATGTCACCCTGTCGTGCACAGACAAGTCCCCCCATGTTGATCAGCATGAGTCTTAAGGGAGTTCCAAACCGAGTAACATGCCCCCAAGTACCAACATTTTTCCTCATAAAAATCAGAAGTACTTACTCATAAAGTTTATATTATTTTCATGCAAAAATAAAGAATGAAACATATGTATCATCAATGCACTGACCTTGGATAGTTAAAAATTTTAAGCAATCTCCTTCCTTCTACAGAGATGCTTAAAATTCTTAAACTAATTCCCTTCATTCTCCAAAGATATCCAACATGATCATTGCACCCTCATGTGCATACACAACATACATCAATCATGATGAAATCATTAACATCAACATCATATCATCTCAATGTCATCATCAACATGAACATCATCTCATTTCAATATCAACATCAACATCATCTCATTTCAATATCATCAACACCAACATCATCTCATTTCAATACCATCATCATCACAAACAATTACATTTCATATATATACATATAAGTTCATGTGTGAGATTCACATTCCCCATATTTTCAGACAACACAAATCTCTTACAACAACAATCCATAATACTACTAGACCGATATTTTAAGAAAATTGTAAATTAAATAGGAGAACTATTGTATACAAAACAAACTCTTATACCCATTTAAAATTTAATAAAAAGTAAATAAAAATAGATATAAAATTTGGGTAGAACCTCCTTTGTAATTAAGACTTTTTCCAAAAAATCCAATCATTACAACACATCATTCACAATTTCATTTATCAGTAACAAATATATCACATCTCATTAGTTTAGAATACAATTTTTTTAGAAAACCAACATGCAACAGGGACAAGCATACATCCCTATAATTGGGTTCCTTGACCCCAACTATGGTATCAAAAGTTATAAACAAACAATAAACTCGCTTCACCTATCTATATCTCTGTTTAGCTCCTTGTAGTGTCATTTTGAGATGTCTCAGGTTCGTGTCCTTTGTTAAATCGAATACAATTCAATATAAATTTTGAAGACAAGGTTAACATTAACATTTAGAGTCAAATACCCTCTTAAATTTAAAAGAGACTAAAATATTATTTTTAGAGTCCACATCAAAAAGACGTCTTTTTGAAATTCCGATCACGCCAATGTGATCGGGGTTCAGCGAAGGTCATGAAAAATACATCAATGTTATAAAAAAGTAATTTTTATAACGTTTCATTTTCAAAAGTTTTGCAAAGGAAGTGTAAAAACATCAAATAACGATACCTAAATCACAAGAGATACTAAGAGAGACTCAAACTAGCTAGGAGAAGGCCTAAAAAATACAGTTACCTCGAAGAAATCGCGAAGGGAGGGTCCAAGGCTTCGTTCTCTACCGACTCCTCGAGTTGAGTTTGAAGATTCTGCTCCAATTAAAGTGTTCTTTTTCGTGTGGTGGTTTGACGATGGTTCGTGCTAGTGACCGGTGGTCGTGGAATGTAGAGGAGGAGGGTTAGGGCTTGGGTGAGGGTTTTGGGGAAGAAGAAGGGTGAAAAACACGTTCTTCTTCGCTACTGGTCGTATTTGTAATTTGCAAGATTCGCTCGGACGAAATTTTGCTCGCCTGGGTGAGCTGGCTCAGCTTAAACATATTTCGCTGCTTCTGTGCAAATGTCATATCTCACACTACAGATGTCTTTCGTAAATCCCAACGATTAAAACGTGAATACATGGGTTGAGAGCCTACCTTCCAAATTTGATGGCGATCCAACGGTTAACGGATCTGATATTGACACAGATTTTGGATCAAACTTAGAATCACATAGTTCCAGTGCACATCAATCAAACTTCACATAACCTGACATCCACACCAAGCAGTTGCACAAGGATAATTCACACAACAATTCAACTAATTCAAATTAATAAAGTAATTAAATAATACTAGAAATACAACAAATATTTATTTTCGGTTATTGAAACTCCAAGGCGTTACACTTTCAACATTCATTCAAAGATTTCCAATTGTAACTCAAACAAACACTTTATTTGTGCATTAAATTTATAATTGTATAATATAATTGGTAAAAGTACTTTTAAAGTTTGATCCAAGCATAACATATGTCTTCTTTGGATCTATGTTCTTGTGTGTGTATGAGAACTTGACTGTGATTATTTTTTTTATTGATAAATGTTAACTTGTTAGTTGTTAATTTTTATTAATGAGATTAGTGGAAAGATATGAAGCCACAATATCTCCCATCTCCCTACACTACTACATCAACTTTATAAATTCGTATCATTGAGATTGTTAAAGGGATATGTCAAGATGTTTGGTGGTTTTCTTCATAATGAGCATGCCACATCCTTTCAAAATGTGTCAATGGATAGCTTTCACACATGAGATCTATGTGGGTAAGAGTTACTTGAAGACTGAATGATTTGTTGGTGATCGTTGGCCAAGTACCAATTGTTCTTGAAAAAAAGCCAAGTGCTCGGATTGACAATTATGGGTCAAAGTTTGAACAAAGTATTCAACCTTGTTATTCTTTTAAAATATTTCTTATAAATATTTTTATATTAAAAATAGTATAATAACATACTATAAATGATAAATACTTTATGCAATAGAATCGATCAAGTTTAACTTCCAAAATAAGTCAAAATTAAACATATTGTTCAATTTATTCCAAAAGTAGGAGTGCTTTTCGACGAATTTGATAATCTAAACCAAATCAATTAATAAATTGATTCAAATTTTTTCTTGTTTGGATTGGATCCAAATCAATCCAATTGAAGTTCGATTTTAATTGATTATGATATTGTATTCATATTTTTCAAATCTGAATTAACCCGAACCAAACCAATCATATATCTATTATTATTATTTTTTTAATGCTTAATTTACCTACTATTGTATTCTTTTAAATCTTTTCATTATATTTTACTTTAGTTTGTCTTCAAAATCAAAGTTTGTGTTGGATAATTTATTTTATTTTCTTTTAATTATTATATATAGATGAGATTTTATGATTTAATCAATTAATCATGTGCTATTTTTATAATTTATGCTATTATTTAGTTTGTAATTATAAGCCAATAACATTCAAATATGTTGCTTATATTATAATATGAAATCATTATTTGTTAAAATTGAGACAAAGTCATGTTATTTTTATTTATTTTAAATTATTATTTAAAAATAATGATTGGATATTATATTATCTATTTTGAACTGCTCATTAAATTAGTTTGATTTGGATTAGATAAAAAATATAAAAAATTCAAACTATATTAAATCAATTAAAATCAATTGATTTAAATTTTATTTTTTCTTAAATCCAAACTAAACCAATCCGTAAACACTGCGAGCCAAAAGTAATACAAAACAAATATGAAAATTCAAACCCAACATGAAAGTTAACCATCTAAATGGGATGTTTTACCCAACATGAAAGTTAACCATTTAAATGGGAAGGAAAACATCAACACTGCAATATAACTTTAATGAAATTCATAAAACGAGACCTATTAACAACTTCTTACCGAAACACAAACTATTTGTGATGTAATCAACTTTACCATACCATTCCCCTTCACCACCCTCTCGTGACGCATGTAGTGATCTTCACATTTATGTTCATAATATAAGTTTGAATTAAGCTTAAATATACTATTTTTTTTTTTTGGGAAACTTAGATAATATATATAATTTTATTTTTAGTCTTTATAAAATTATTTTCTAAAAACAATCCTTGCAGAATTTGTTTTTTTTTTGTTCTTGTCATTTTACTTTAGTCCATGTAAAGTAGTCATTTTTTTCCGTTTTGCCCTTATAACATCTGAATAATTTGTTTAGTCCCTACCATTTTTGTCAGGACTAACTCAAAATAAATAAAATATTAAAGGAACTAAAAAATAGATATATTACAAGGATTAAAACAAAATAATAAATTAAGACGAAAATGTAAAAATAATTTTTACAAGGACCATTTAAAAAATAGTTTTATAATAACTTAAACAAAAAATAGGAAATATAGGGACCAAAAGTATGTATAACCTTTGAATTATGAAGAATTTCATTGGGCTTTGTATTTTGATTCTTTCATATTAAACTAAAAAGGGACATTAATTGTGTGTGTGTAAACTATATAGATTATTGAAAAACTCTTTTTTGGAAATAAAACTTTTTATCAAATTTCAATTGATATTCCAAACATAACAATAATTTTTAAACAAATCTTTCCTAAAAAATAATGAAAACGGACATAAGTAATCTGTCCGAAACACCCTCTTAGGATAAGTATGCGAATGAATGAAAGAAAGATATTTATTCAAAAAGAAAGAAACAAAGATATTACCACTGGGGTTTATATATATTCTATACATTTCATTGCCATCAAACTGAAGAAAATGAGTTGATCATCAACACTTTGTAAAAGGCATATAGGCAGTGATTTCACATAGTTAACGATCAAGCCGTGTAGGATTCAAATTGATTTAGCACATTTGAAGATCGAGGATTTATCATGTGCCATAAATAAAAGTACCACATGGTACAAAGTAGACACGTATATTATATTTTTGGACAAAATAAGAAAAAAAGGGCATTGATGTTCTCATGGCATGGCATTGCAGCTTCAAAACGCAATTCAAGCATCATGAAACGGGAAATGAATGATTGTACTTTTGCGAATGAATGAATGGATGAATGGAACGTTAAAATCAATAATCAAATATACAGAATTACAGACAGACCCCCTTGAGTATTTCTTTATTTAATAAAACATTAGAACCAACAAAACAAAATTATTATTTTTTAGATGTTTTCATTATTTAATTGTTTCTCAGTTCTCACACATAAGTATATCCCACGAAAGATTCAGTGAACAACTGATATGTAACTTTTTTTTTTATCATTAACTGACATGTAATTTAGCTCAATGGGATGAAATTATATTAAAAATCGAAAGCATCCTTGTACCAAAAAAAATATCAAAGGTAACCGACCAAGTAAAGGGAAATAACTGAGACCATATTCTGTTTCTTTATTTATCTCTGTCGATTATGGCTTACAACTGGCCCTACATTGATTTCGTTATATGTCACATTCATTATGTCTGTGTACTTGCACAAATTCTCTGTTCTTGTTGACTTGTGTCATGAGTTCTTCATTTCAAAAGCAAAAGTGATATATTTATTCTGAGAACTTTTTTCTTCGTGCTAAAAATTAGTAGTGAGAAGCAACTAGGTCACCAATTACATCTATCAACTGATAAATTGTTATTTCAGTTTAATGAATAATCTCAAATTTAAATTTTAGAAATATAAATATATTAAATGTTCATAATTTTATTTTATTGTCTATAATAAATTTATCTTGAATAAAATTATTCAACATAAAGAATACATATATAATATCATACTTAAAAGTGTAATTAAGAAGAAAGAATTTCACTGCAAGTGTTTAACTAGATTTTTTTTATAAAAATTAATTATCAAAGTCAATAGATATTTCGTATCATAACATGATAATAAAAAACTAATATTATATAAAAAACTATACCAGGGAATATATCAATTGTCCGTATGCCTTTATTTAAAAATACATCAAATATATAATTAAGAGAAAATTAATTGAGAAATTAATTTGTTTGCTAGGAGTGAAATGCATAACATCCAAGAGGAAGGGCGAAGAAATGAGGTTTAGGTAAGAAAGTTCCCAAGTTCGGTACCCAAAAATAGAGAGGAGATTTTTAAAAAATGTGATACCTGTGCTTTTATTTTCACTCTCACGACCATAAAATACAATAAAATATTATAGATGTTGATTTTTTTTTCTTTTTTCACTTTACCAAAAGTAACCCACAATGAATTTTTATGTGCATTTAATCTATTATGCTTGTACATAATTAATTAAGTCTAATATTAATCATTATGTACAAGCATAATTGTTTTTCTCTGTTGATAGTATAAGTGATTATATGGAGCATGTGGGGGCTATGGATAAAAAAATAATGATTATATATATAGTATAAAGTCATTTTTTTTAATAATCTCACTTTTATCTTTTCTTTATTCTAAACCAAATAATCTTGTTATTTTATTTTTTATCTTATTTTTTTCTATTTCTCTTAAATCAAGCAATCAGTATTTTCTATTCTACTTTTATTTATTTATCTTCTCTTCCATACTTGAATATTTTGCTTTATTTTCTATTTTCTTTCTCTCTACCGAATACTGTGTATGAGTCTCATAGAAAATGTCCTCAAATTGATTGGGTAAAAATGTTTGAATCTCTGCGTTTGACTAAACTATTCTGTCTTGTCATCCACACACGCGCACAAGAACAGAAAGAGAAAGGGGAGAGAGAGGAAAACTCTTCAGGGTCCTGATTTTCTACAAGGAGCATCACAGAAGGTAAATGCAGATAAGTTTGTTAATACTAATAATTTGTCCATGTCAAAGGAAGCGCGTGCACGAGTTTCCAAGAGAGAGTCAAGAAATTTTTCATTTTTTTTAATGGCTATAGTACTTGATTCAGTCCCCCCAATCAAGAATTAAATTTGCAATTCAAATATTACGAGAATAAATGTCGTTCTCTAAAAGATTTGCCGATAGAATCCAGATAAATAAATAAAAATGACCAACCACGTCTCATTCTAGTATTAATAATTTTAATAAAAGCTGATACATATTAATCATGTTCATATCATACAAACCAAACCATGACAATAACAAGCCTAGAGTATCAAAGGACCAAAACAGCATAACTTAACACTTAACAGTACAAAATACATGCTTCACTATTATTCAGCAAATCTTTTAGTTGAAATCTATACAGACAAACAAACAACAATAACAACAATAAGGACAACATAAAAATCAAACCAGACAGTAAATATTGTAAATTATGAGGCTATACTTTTTCAGCTGAAAAAGTTGGCTTTTTTTTTTTTTTTTTTTCCAATGGCAATTCTTTATTTGAGATCAGTAGTTCCACATGGTAGCAAGGTCCATTGGTGCAACTGCAGCTGCTGAAGCAATTGGGTTGTTTTGATTCTCAAAGTGCCTTTTACCCAATGAAGAGATTTCAGCCTTCACATCAGTAGAAAGACTTGTTTCCTGTGAGACACCGACCATTTCCCTCTCTGGTTCAAAACCATTGTTGCTCATGTTTGATCCATTTCCTTGGTTTTCAAGAAAGGCTCTAAGGTAATGGTTTGAAGAATTAGGTAATGGCAAGGTTGGTGGAGCCTGAAGTTGAACCCCTTGAGTATTGTAAAATGAATGGTTTGAAGAAACTCCGTAAAGGGTGTTGTTGTTGTTGTTGTTGATGCTGATGTTGATGTTGTTCAAGGAATCAAAGATTCCTCTAGGAACATCAATTGGATTGGAGAAGCAGGGCACGTAAGCAGAATCAGTCACACTGAGTGCTTTGGTGTTGTTGCCAATGGAAGGTGAGGAATCAGTGAGAGGTGGCAAAGCAGAAGAAGAGTAACCCATTTCGTTTCCATAAGAGTCCAACATCATCATCCCAGAAATATGAGTCCTTTTCACACCTGAACTCTTCTGAAAAACCCTGCAAATCACCCACTCATTCTGCAACACAATAATAAACACAGCACTGAAAATCAAACAAAACAAAGTACTAATACATATAAGAGAATAAAAAGTGGTACATAGGAAGCAACATGATCAAGCCAAAATCAAAGTTGTTATTAGTTATTATATTATTATTGTTATTATTATTATTATTATTATTACCTTTGCAGTTTTGGGGAGGTTGTGAACAGAGAATTTACCATCAAGCCTATACTCATGCATGACCCAATCAGTTTTCTCTCCCTTGGGAGCCCTTCCTTTGTAGAAAACCAAAGTTTTCTTCATACCCACAAGAGATTTCCCTCTGAAAATCTCTTTGTCTTTCCCTGTAGCCTTCCAGTATCCTGATTCAGTGGCCCTATTAGTCCTCAAACCAGTTGGGTATTTTCTGTCCCTCACACAGAAAAAGTACCACTCTTTCTCTCCCATTTTGGCCTTCCCTGTAACCCAAAAAATAAAAAACATGCACACAACATAATGTTATAATAAACTTACACAATTAATATATTTGAGTCTGTATGGTCTCGTTGTAAGACAATAATATATTTAGAAGCCAAATAAACCAAAACCAAAGTGGGGCTGAATTTTTTAATTTTGTTTTGAACTTACATGGCAAATCCCAAGGCTCAGACCTGTTCAAGTCCACCTCTCCAATGGCTCTAGCTGAGAAGTTGGTGTCAGTGACCTTTCTGTAAAGGTAATGACTAATAAGCTCTTCATCTGTTGGGTGAAACCTAAACCCAGGAGGCAAATCCAACTGATCCTTTTCCTTATTACACAGAAGAACCGAAACGTTTTCCATTCTCACTCTAAAACCAATTACTACCCTTTTGCTTCCCTAGCCAAGAATTTCAATTTCAATATAAGAACATACACCAAGGTTTTAAATTGCAATCGCGATTTCAATTTTCACATGAAAAAAATAACACAACTTGGTTGGAGAGGGAATGTTTTTTTGGTTTGGTTTAGAAAGAATCGGATTCAGAAGTATCTATATAGACAGTAATAAGCCAGAGTGTTTTTTTTTCACTGAAAAGGAAACCACAGAAAAGTCCACAGAAAGTGAGAGAGAGAGAGAGAGAAAGGGTGAAAATCATGGGAAGACATGGAACTGAAAATTGTGGTGGTGGTGGTAACTGAGGGTGAGGGTAAAAAAGAAGCCCCTAAATACAGGTGAGTTGGGAGAGAAAGAGAAACGTGGAAATTAAGGCAACCTATTTTAGTTTGTTTAATAGCACACACCTGTAACATTTTCAATCATAATTTTATCACCGTAATTCTGTTATTATGAATCTACACACTATGCCGAAGTACCATGCATGTAATTATGATATTCTTAAGTGCTTCGTAAACTCACTGTTTTGTGTAAGATTAATTAATGTACAAAATAACCCACTTGGGAGTTTTAAAGTATTCAACACCAATCATCAAACAAGACATCGATGTTCATTGGTTCTTCTCAACTTGACAAACAATTTAATAATATATATATATATTAAATTATCTCAATGTGAAAGAAAGAGAAAATTAGGACCAGATGGTGGTGTTGATGCAAAGAATTTATGTTGAACATACACAACCCAGCATCTTGCTTTCGAGAATCAGTTACACCACTTTATTATAATTAAATTACCAAATTGGCCTTCAGGGTTCATTGGAGGAAAACGACAAAGAAAAGATATGAGAATAATAAGTGGCTTTTATGTTAAAGTTTCCGAAACTGACATGGCAAAAATATTTCAAGCCATTAAAGTTGAAAACAGAAAATGGATACTTGCAGGACCGGGCAAATTAATTAATTTTTTTCTTTCTTTTTTCTGGACTTAGTGCTGGACGATGGAGAGCAAATAAGCGAAGATAAAATGAAGCACGTAGCTCTTGAAAAATATAGACACTTGGACAATATCTGCGATAACTTGAAGTTATTATTATTTTTTCTTTTTACATCAACTTGAAGTGAAATTTTGAGTGGCAAATCCAACATCGACACATATATAACCGTTAATCCATAATTTAATCCGGTATTTCTGCATTTAAAGAAAGCATTTTTTAATATAACTATTTTATTTTGGCCTTTTTATGGCTTTGCGAGCTGAGTCTTAGCATAATCATGGTTGATTCAGTTTAATCATCATCTTCTCTTGTAAGCTAATTGAGTAAGCAAATTCTCATTCAATGCTAATAAGTTTTTTCTCTATTATCTTTTCTCTTTAGCTTCTTCTGTAAGTTTTCTTTTCATCCATGGAATATATGGATTCTATTATAGTATCAGAGCTCTTCCATTGAAGAGCTCTCCTGTACAACTCATTATCTTAGACTTCTTCTCTTTTTGTTTGAGTTCTTCCGATCTCTATTCTTCATTATGGCCTGCGAACAATCACAACAAGATCTATTATTAAACATTCATAGCCCCTATTACCTTCATCTAGGAGAAAATCCAGCAACAACACTGGTTTTTCTAGTACTTGATTCATCGAATTATACCTCGTGGAGTCGATCAATGCTAACTGCATTGAGTGTGAAAAACAAAGTTGAATTTGTTGATAGTTCTATTCACGAATATGCATCAAATTGTCCTCTATACGCAACTTGGAAAAGATGTAATAATATGGTGGTTACTTGGATCGTTCATTATGTATCTCCTTCGATCAGACAAAGCATTCTCTGGATGGATGATGCTTGAGACATATGGAAGGACTTGAAGTCGAGATACTCACATGGCGAGTTGTTAAGAATCTCAGAACTGCAGCAGGGCATGGCATCTATCAGACAAGGTGATAAAATCATAACTGATTATTTTACAAGATTGAGTATTGTTTGGGATGAATTAGAAAGTTATTGGCTTGATCGAACTTGTACATGTAATCCAAAATGTACATGTGATGCTCTTGTTAGTGTTATGGAAAGAAAGAAGCAAGATCGAGTTATGCAATTTCTTAGGGGATTGAATGATCAGTTCAACACTGTTAGATCCATTGTATTGATGATGGATCCTTTACCTGGCATAATTAAAGTATTTTCTTATGCAGTTCAACAAGAAAGACCGATTAATAGTAATGATATAATAGAAAACAACAACCTGATCAATGTTGCAAGAACAACCTCATCGAATTCAACATTTTCGTGTACTTATTGTGGTAAAGACAATCATACAGTTGAAAGATGTTTTAAGAAGAATGGTTTCCCACAAAACTATGCTTCCAAAGGAGGAAAAAATAATCAAATTGACTTTGGGAGAGGTAATTTTAGTGGGAAAGGAAACAAGGTTTGTACATACTATGCTTTTACTAACCATATTGTTGATGAATGCTACAAAAAGCATGTTTACCCACCTGGATATAAGTTTCATAAGACTCAAAGCTCAAATATCAATAATATGAATGTGTTGAAAGAAGATGGAGATAGTTCTGCTCCAAAACAAAATCAAGATGCACAAAATACTGAAATGAAGTTGACTTCTCAACAATTTAAAGATCTGATGGCACTTCTATAGCAACAAAATTCCATTCACAACAATTCACATGTGAATCAAATTGGTACAAGCACTAGTTCCAACAATGCACACAAAGGTAATGTTTTTATCCATTACTTGTAGTGTAAGCAAGACATGTCCAAGTGAATGGATACTCAACTCAGGAGCTATTGATCATGTGACAACTTTTTCTCATTTATTTTCTTCTTGTAAGAAGATAAATCTCATAATTGTTAAGCTTCCTACTGGTCACACAGTCACTGCAACTCATGCAGGCATAGTGCAATTTTCTCAGTTTCTACACTTAGAAAATGTTCTGTACATACCTAGTTTTCAGCTCAATCTGATTTCTATATCTAAGATTCTTTCTTCCTTGCCTAGCAAGCTAATTTTCATGAGTGATAAATGTTTTATCTAGGATATGCAGAACTTGAAGAGGATTGGTACAATTGATATGCTAAAAGGTCTTTATAGGCGGAAGATGCTTCTTCTCAAGCCTCTCAAGGAGTATGATCCTAGTTCTATGATAGCTTATGTTCATGTTGTTTCTACTAGTGTTTCAGCTTTTTCATGTAATAAAGTACCTATAGACTTGTGCCACTTTAGGCTTGGCCATTCATCTTTTGAGAGGATGTTGTTATTAAAACAATTTTTTATCTTGTTCTCACAACTGATAAATAGTTTGTATGTCTTACTTGTCATCATTCAAAATAGAAAAGACAGTCATTTGCCTGTAGTGTATCTCATTCTTCATGTGCTTTTTCCCTTATACATGTTGATATTTGGGGTCCTTGTATTGTTACTTCTTTAAATGGCTACAAATATTTCTTACTATTGTTTTGATCTTTCTTATGCATTCAAAAGCTGAAACACAAACACACTTAAAGAACTTTGTTGCTATGGTTGAGAGACAATTTGATGCAAAGGTAAAAATGATTAGATCAGACAATGGTGCAAAATTCATTCTGAGACAATTTTTATGATGAAACTGGAATTATACATAATGTTACCAGATCCTTGTTGTTTCAATCTAATTTACCTTCTATTTTTTGGTCGTATGCTTTAATTCACTCTGCTATTCTTGTTAATTGCATACCTACTCCTTTTCTTGGTAACAAAACTCCCTATGAGAAACTCTATTGAACCTCCTATGATATCACTTCTTTAAAAGTGTTTGGTTGTCTATGCTTCACTAGTACTTTAACTGCCAATAGAAAGAAGCTTGATCCAAGAGCTGCTACTTCTGTTTTCTTGGGATTCAAGCCAAACACAAAGGGATATGTCACCCTTGACCTTAAGACCAGAGCTAGTTCTATCTCTAGAAATGTCAATTTTTATGAAGATTGTTTTCCTATTACTGCCCAGAATAAACCTGATCTCATTATTGTCTTACTTGTGTCACTTTTTCCCTCAATACTACCATTGATCATTTTGGTGACTTCCTTTCCAAATCACCAACTGATCATCCTATTACTGAACCTAATACCATTGTTTTTTTTATCCTGCTAACACTATTTTTGATCATGTTGCTTCACAAAGAGTCACTTAGATACCTAGAAGGTCAATGAGACAGATACATAGGCCAGACAAGTATAAAGACTTTCACATCACCTATCCATCATCAACCGTTGCCAATCTCTCTACATGAACTATTCTTTATCCTATTAGTTATATTCTTTCTTATAACAGACTATCTCCTTCCTATCAAAAGGCTATCTTGTGTATTACACAATAAGTTGAACCTCAATCATACAAAACAACCTCTAAAGATCCTCACTGGATTGAAGCTATAAATGCAGAAATTAAGGCATTAGAGGTTAATAATACTTGGATCCCTACTGATCTTCCACAACATAAGACTGTCATTGGTTGTAAATGGGTCTACAAAATTAAGCATAAGTTTGATGGTTCTATAGAAAGATATAAAGCAAGGTTGGTAGACATAGGCTACACTTAGATAGAAGGTCATGACTATTTGGATACTTTTTCTCCAATGGCCAAATTGACAACTGTAAGGATTTTATTGGCTCTAGCTGCTGTAAATCGATGGTATCTGAAATAACTAGATGTGAACAATGCAATTCTACATGGTGATTTAAATGAGGAAATGTATATGGTTCTTCCTCCAGGTATGCACTCTAATAAGACAAGACAAGTCTATAAGCTTCAAAGATCTTAATATGGTCTTAAGCAAGCAAGTAGGTAATGGTATGCCAGATTGTCTTCCTTTCTGATTTCATATGGGTACAATTAGTGTAAATCTAATTATTCTTTGTTTTTCAAGCATAACTTCAAGTCCATTACTGTCTTACTGGTTTATGAAGATGACATTGTTTTGTCTGGTAATGATTTGGTTGAAATTCAGAATATTACACAATTGTTACACAGTGCTTTCAAAATTAGGTGATTTGAAGTTTTTTCTAGGCTTTGGAGTAGCTAGAACACATGCTGGCATCATAGAGCAGAGGAAATATGTTGTGGACATCCTCAATGACATTGGCATGCTTGGTTCTAAACTAGTGTCTACTCCCTCTGATTATACAGCAAGGCTTCATCAACATTCATGTTTTCCTCTTTCAGCTGAGGATGCATCTTCCTATAGGAGACTAATTGGCAGACTGGTTCATCTTACTAACACAAGACAAGATATCACTTATGTTGTGTAACATTTAAGTTAGTTTGTTGCTGAGCCTCCCTCATCTCATCAACAAGCTGCTTTCAGAATTCTTAGATACATCAAAGGGTACCTAGATGCAGGGACTTTCCTTTCTGTTGATAGCAACATCCATCTGCAAGGATTTAGTGATTACGAATTGGGCTGATTGCATTGATACTCGAAGATCTATTACTAGTTATGCCATATATCTTGGTAATTCTTTGATTTCCTGGACGTCTAAGAAACAGGTTAACGTATCTATAACTCCTCAGAAGCTGAGTACAAAGTTTTAGCTAGTGCTACTTATGAGCTGCAATGGCTTACTTTCTTGCTTGAAGAGTTCAAAATCGTTTTTCAACAACCTGCAGTTTTGTATTGTGATGATAGATCAACTCTTCATATAGTTGCAAACCCTGTTTTTCATGAAAGAACAAAGCACATTGAGATTGATTGTCATTTGGTTTGAGAAAAGATTCAGAAAGGTATTGTCAAGTTGCTTCCTGTCACCTCTGCTAATCAGCTTGCAAAGGCTTTGTTGCCTAGTGCTTTTCAATTTCTGTATTCCAAGCTAAGAATGTCCAATATGCATGCCTAACTTGAGGGAGGATCTTAGCATAGGTATAGTTGATCATGGTTAAGTCAGTTTGATCACTTTGTAACTAGAGTTAGCTTAGTTAGTTTAGTTTGTTACAAGTTACTTATTCTTGTAACTAACTACATAACCATCTGTCATCACCTTTTTTTGTAAGCTAATTCTCATTCAATGCTAATAAATTTTTCCTCCATTATCTTTTCCCTTTAGCTTCTTATGTAAGTTTTATACTTCACTTCATACTTTAGAGATCAAATATTTTATTAAAAAATAAATTAGTGTAATCATTAAAATAAATAATGTAATATTAAATGAGAATGTAAATGAAAAACTTATTATAGTATAGAGGATAAAAATAAGAAAAAAGATATAGCATACAAAGAAATACTACCGTAAACTAATAGTTTTTTGTTTGTTTTTTACTAAACTATAAACTAATAAGATAAACATATTTACTAAATACCTCTATCTAAAATGACTTTCTACCTAGCATAGTAACTGTTGGAAAATATTTTTTATAATTTAAAATTTAAAAGTAAATATATTTTTTTCTCAATCAATTTTTTCTAAACATAAAAATTATTCTCTATCTATTTATTTTTATCTTTTAGAAATTGTGTTTAATTAAGTCATTAGTTTTTTTTATTTGTTGGAGACCTTTTGCACGTTATTAAGATTTTGTTATTATGGTTGTTACTGGTTTATTGCAGCATGTTTAAGTTTGAATTAAGTTCTTATGAAAATTTAATGTACTAATGGTTTTGGTGTGTATTGTAAGTACAATCTAGTCAATTGTAAGAGAGTTTTTTTTTTTTTTTTAGAGTTTCAACTTTAAGGGTTTAATTCAACTCCAGTATTCTTTCAAAAACCTCTCACACAGTTATTTTGCTCCACAGAAGTCAAGGATTAGAGGAAGAAAATTGGAGGTAAACCTAACATCCCTGACCTTAATCTTGTTTCTGATAATTGTCTTCTAAATAAAAATCTACTATTGAGACCTCATGGTGAAAGAGGAGCAGAAGAAGATAGAATGAAGCTCTCAAAGGAAGAACAAACATCTCTAGAAGGATTGATGTTAAACAAGGCACAAAAAGTTGATCCACATCCAAAAAAACGTTGTTGAGCAAGGTCAGGTGGACCTAAGTTACCATTTTAGGATTCCTACTTTTTCTTCTTGATGAGTAATCATGTTCACCTAAGGGGAAGGGAACATATATTCATGGGAAGTCTTAAATTGATATATGCATAAGGATAACTTGCACCTATTGAGGGTAAGTTAAATTTTATTTCCTTTATCTCTACTCCTAAGTCAGGAACTCGTTTTTCTCTGAGTGTTTGTCATCATCAAAAAGGGGAGAATGTTGAGACAAAATCCCTAAAAAGTGCAGTCATCTTGGGCCAAGTCATTTGTTTTCTCTGTTGATTACTCTAATACTTTTGATCACTTTGTCCCACTATACTTCAAAAATGGTGAAACCTTGGCCCATGATAACACGGAAATGTTAGTAAGACTGAATGAAAAAGGTGAAAAAGGTGTGTTGCCTCTGTTCAACGATGATCGCAGATATTTACTGTACTATGGTGTGCATAGAGAGAGTTTGCTGTCACTCCCGGGCGCGACTTTGAGAAATTAACCATACGAGAATAAATGCATTTATGTGTTCGCAGTTCATTACTTTCACTATTTCTATTCAACATGCATATTTAAATTGTGATTGAAGTTTTCTTGCATGTCGTTGGTTTAATTTGTTCCTCATATTGATGTTGATAAGCCTTTTGTCATATATATTTTCATGATATCCCTAGGTGCATAAATGATAGATTCAATAGAACTTGTTAATCTTTCATTTCTTGTTTCTTCTTCCTTTGTCCAGATTTTATTTATCTGCATAATCTATGGCCATGAGAAAAAAAACTTTCATAATATTACCGAACTTGAGCTTTATACGTGGACTGTCTGATATATGAAAATCATGAATACTTAATTATGTACTTTTACGGCCTTGGGGGTTGTTGCATTTTATTTTTACTCTGCACTTTGGATTAACATACTTATACTTTAACAACAAGGTTGTATGGTGGTGGATGGACAGTGATCCATGTCTCAAATGAAATTTTGTAAAACGTGTTGAAATTAATATGGGAGATCACACCATATTTCTTGAGCAGATTGATAGTAGATGAAGTCAGAAATGGAGTATTTTGGGACTAAATTCATGGTTAAGATCATATTTATGTTACAAGTTTAAAGGAGATAATTAGGAACCTCCAAGCAATATTTCATTTAACACTTCGATGACATTGACAGCAGACTTTTAATGGTGTATAACCAATAGTTTTGAGAATAATACAAATCATTTTCCTTTTGTTTCTTTTGGAGTGATTCATAACAACACGTTAGTAAATAACGTGTTCAAGCTAAGAATGTTTCTTTTGCTTCTTGTCCTGCAATTGCTTGATATCAGCACTTTTCTTTTTATTGACAAATGTTAGCTCGTATCCTTGCATTCACCCTTGTCTTGAATCCTAGACATTCTATTAATGTAAGAGGTCAGCCTGCCATTCCGGCAGAAACATTTCTCTATCTGTTAACAATTTTCTTGCTGATGCTGAATTTTATCTTTTATCTTGCAACATTTTAATTGCTTACTTCGGAAGCTTATTTCTTAGTTCTTAAAACATTTTAGACAGTTCTTGTTTAACAATGTTATCTATAATGTGTAGATTTTCTATATTATTGTGAAAACCTATATCTCCAGCTTTATGTTTATACTAGGTGAAACGAAAACTATGGTAAAGTTCAAAAATCGATCCTGAAATTTTCGGTGGCACATGTTCCGAGGTGAATCTAACGCACAACACAGAAGACACCTTGGTGATGTTTTCCCGAAACGCAGTTTGGAGGCTCCCCCACCGGATACTCAAACATGCTCTTGGTCAGCTGAGCAAGACCATTCATAGTCCCTAAATTTTAGAGAAGCGGCAGTTAACAAAATTCAGACAACTTTTGGTTTAATGTCCTATGTTTTGTTCTGTCATGGATTTGATTTTGTTTATACTTATTAGTTGATTTTATTAGTTGACTTGGTGACTTATTGATCATGAATTCGAATCTGGAAATAGTTTCTTTGCATAATATTCCTTTCTTTTACCTTCGCATAGCGAGAAGCATCTGGACAATGAGATACGAAATAGTTGTTATTAGTTAATTACATGTGTGAATAAATCACAATCTATAATTGTCATTCTCAATGTGTGTGGCTCTATCACTTGATAGCTGCTGGTTGGAGTGAACAACTGTTGACTAAATAACACGTTCAAGCTAAGAATGTTTCTTTTTCTGCCATTGTTTGATATCAGCATCTATCCTTGCCTTCTCTCTTGTCTTGAATCCTGGATATGGTTCATATCCAAATCCAACACATGATTGGAAGACCTGCCAAAGGCAACAACATCAAATTCACCTTGTAACCAAAAACATAATCGAAATAAAGTTCAACCTATTACCTATGCATCATGCATATTAGTAATGAAAATACACCCCTTACCTCAAATACACCATGACCAATAACCTGTCCAGTCAGACAAAACAATTGAGCAGCCAGCACAACCTGAAGATTGCCGTCACAAATAAGTTACAATTTTGTTCCATGTACCTATACTTTGCTATCCAAGATTTTTGGTGTCTTCTCTAATCCACAAAAATGTGCAGCCCCTTTCTTCTCTATTGGCTTATCTCCTCTTAATTTTAATTTAACTAGAATTAAGGAGTCTAAGTACGAGTTGGATTGACAATAGTCCTATGTGTAACATATAGTTGGATTTTCTAATTAGCTAGTTTTAGTGATTCTTCCATGTTTCTTTCATTTATTTTATGATAATTAAATAAATAGTTCCTCCTTTTCTCCTAATTGTAGATGTGTCTATAAAGCCTTCAAATTTTTTGACGTTTATCAAAAACTCTATTAGCATATTAATATCCTAGGATGACCTTTTTTTTTTATAATCACGAGGTATATAGGACTTTTATTGGTCATCCAATTAATTTTCCTTACACTGGGTTGTCACGTTTTGGAGTAAAATCGTACATCCAGGTCACTACTCCTTGTTGTAATCAAGTATCAAATTTCAGGCTTGGTTAAAGGACTTAAGTGAGAAATTACGCGTGCCAACGATTTTTAGTATATTCTAGAATAATTTAGATTGACTTTATTATGTTGGTCAAAGTAATTTATAAGCCAGTTAGAATATAATGTATTTGGATTCTTGGATCACTTTTTGTGAGTCCTATAATGTCACATAAGATGTAAGAACTTTGTTCATTTTTTGTTCTAGTAGTAGATTTTAATTTAAGGAGAGTGTTTTTAATGGAAGAATCTATTTTGGGTTTTTGGATAACTTTTTGTGGGTCCTATGATGTCGCATACGATGCAAGAACGTTGTTCATTTTTTATTCTAGTGGTAGATTTCAATTTGAGTTCTTGGATCATCTTTTTGTGGATTCCACATTTGAAATTAGTTAGGGAAAGAGACTTTAAAAATAAATTTTTTTGAAAAAAAAAGAGTTCTTGAGAGCATTGTTAATAGGAGTTCTTGAGCTCAAGAACCATGTCCACTAGATCTATTATTATTATTACTCAAGAGTTCTCCATGTTGGAGGTTGGGTTCCCATAGAAGAACTCCCAATAACTCATTTTTTTTTTTAAAAATATTACTTTTAATGCCTTTTGAAAGAAAAGAGAGACTATCTTTTTTTTGTATGTGCAATTAAGTAAAATTCAAGAATCCAAATTGAGTTATATCACTATTAAAAAAAGATAAAAGTTCTTGCATCATATATGACATTATGAGACCCACAAAAAGTGATCCAAGAATTCAAAATAAATTTTTCACTAAAGATTCTTTGAGAGTTCTTCCTCTAGAATTCAACATCCAACATGGAGATCTCTTTAAAAAAATAGTGATTGATCTGGTGGACAAGAGTTCTTGAGCTCAAAAATCCAACCGAAAAACTCTCATTAAAGATATTCTAAATTTCTGAAAAGTCTTACCAAACACATAGAATAATTAATGTTTTATTAATACTAACTAATTTCCTAAAACTGACAATATGCATATTATTCCTTATCAATTATTGTGAATAGAGACAAAAATGAATTACAATAATATCCAAGATATTCAATAGATCTTGATATCTCACTTCCTAAAGCTTAATAATTTCTCAACAACAAGATCTCTCTTGGCCTTCCTTCTTATTTTCCAACCATCTAGCTTAATTTTTTTTGGTGAGCCTAGAAAATCTTTCGATCTAAAGTCAATGACTAATTTCTTAAGGTATCAAGCTTCTTTTAAAGAGTATAATCTTTTTCAATAAATATTTTTTCATTCACATGAACCTAAAAAATAAATTTCTGATCATATGTTTAAAAGACAAGATTACATTTTAATTATGTCATACCATGTTGATAACTAACTTGACTAAATAATTAACTAATTAAACTAGTAGGTGAGTGATAAAGTTATCCATTTTGCAACTTTTACTAGCTGACTAAGCTGAAACTAAGATCCAGTGATGTGGATTGTGCAAGAAAGGTGAAATTAGAAGGACGTGATCAAACCTCTGAGACGCAACATTTGGCTTAGGAGCTAGTGGAAAGTGGAAAGCACGGCCATCAACTGTTGATAGTGTGGTTGGGTGTTGAACGTTGGTAGCTACAAATTTTAATTAACCTTGTAAAGACTAGTAAACTATGTATTCTACTTGGGCTTCAATTTATAAAGAGGATATCCACGGACTTAGCAACATTTAATTATGAGAATTGTTGGAAAACCATGTTCTTTGTTTATCCTTTCGAATTATTAAAGGGAAAACATGGTTGATATTTGATAAGAGGAATATCAAGCATTAATAAATCATCAAGTCTCATGAATAATTACTTTGGACAAACCATTCTGTCAGAAAATGTTTAAGAAAAAGTTCAAATCTACATCGTCCCAAATTTCAGAGGTCGGTAACTAATCATTCCGCTTCTCAAAAAATTGTCATCATAGTGAAACTTTATTTTAGTTGAAGGATACTTACATTTGATTTAGAATCGTAATTACTCTATTTAGTGGAACAACTTGTGGACCATTTGTTGAAATTTATATTGGAGATCACACCATATTTCTTAAGCAGATTGACAGTAGATGAAGGTAGAAATGATGTATTTTGAGACTAAAGTCATGACCGAAATCATATTTATGTTAACAAATTTAAAGATGAGGATCTTGGCCATCAGAGTTGGAACAATAACTAAAGAGTGTTAGTAAGAAAATAAAGGGTTCACGAACTCCAAGCAATATTTTCTCTATAACACATTAATGAGATTCACATTTTGACTATAACCAATAGTTTTAAGAGTGTATTTGTATAATCAGTGACGGAACCATTAAAATTTTTTACTTCATGCTAAATTTTAATTAGTGTCAAATTTTATTTTTAGGTAGTGTCAAATTTTTTTTTTAATCATAATTAATTATATAAGTATATATAATTATTAAAAAAAAATTCCGCCACTCAATAATTACAAAATTTTTTATTTTTTAAGTAGTGTCGTGGTCATCTCCACCTGACTCCGCCACTGTGTATAATACATATGTTTTTTCCTTTTGTTTCTTTTGAAGTGATCTATAACACTACATTTGTAACTAACATGTTCAAGTTAAGAATGTTTCTTTTGTTTCTGGGCCTGCCATTGTTTGATATCAGCATCTATCCTTGCCTTCACCCTTGTCTTGAATCCTGGATATGGTTCATATCCAACAAATTGGAGGACCTGCAAAACCCAATAATATCAAATCCACCTTGTTTCAAATGTCAAAGAGGCCAAGTCCAAATATACATGACAAACATTTACCTCTAGCAACACGAAGAAAGGAGCCATCAGAAAAGCTTGGGCAAGGTTGTCCAACAGAGCTGGTGCACGTTTCTAACAGACAAACAATGGTTAAAACATAATTGGAATGTAAAACCTCTGCATTATGCATATTAGTAATGGAATAAATCCCTTACCTCAAACAGGCCATGACCAATAAACTGTGCAGTCCAACAAAACAACTGAGCAGCCAACACAACCTGAAGATTGCCATCACAAACAAGTTACAATTTTGTTCAATGTACAATATCACATGATTTTCTTGTCTCTAACAAAAAAGTAGAAGCACGCACATGAAGATCAAAGAATTGATGCTTAATCATGTCAAGATATGGGAAAATATTTAACAGTCCTGAAGAGCATTGAACTGAATTTAGAGTACGGTTGGAATAAAGTCTACAAACTTAAGTTTGAATGAATTCATTTCATAAACTGAGTTTGCAAAAGCAACTCTCCCTTTGTTTCCATTTCAAACTGACTTTCAAGGCAAGATTAAGACAAAATCTCAGTTTCCAATCGGAAAACCAAACAAGAAGCCTTTTCAGTTTTACTTTTTGAATGGATGTTGGGGCCTCCCAATTGACAACATATGATTTTCGTTGTTAGCAAACTAGGTCAAGCAATCTGAATCTCATTCTGTGTTCCATTACTTGAAGAGAGATTTTTTTTATATTTTTTTTCGCAATCAGGAATCTCTAGCTGATGAAAAAATGAGAAAGAAACATTGAACTGAAATAACTTTCATCTAATGACCCAAATCTTCGTCCATCTATTCCGCAGTTAGAAAAGATGTAATTTATTTTTTTGCACTTCACATATGAATCAAAAAAAGATTAGAACAAAACAAAAGAAAAAAGAACTGAAACCGTGCCTCTTGACTCTAGTGTTCTTGCCAAGTTTGCAAGAGTTGGCAACATGCAAAACCATTCAGAACAGAAGCAAAACATTCAAGTATTGAGACTATAAAGTGATGGGAAGCAAAACTACAGAAGCATTTACTCACCTGAGCAAACAAGTCAGAGACACTCAGAGTTCAAACACAACACAATCGTCAAAAACATTTGCCAAAGTCCGACAAACATGTAATTATCTGGGCTCCATCCAGACCAAAACAGCATTTAATTCACAAAGCAAAAAATTGGTACTAAAGAAGACACCGAACAGAAATAAATTCGCACAACAAAACATAACACATAACAGAACCAGTTAAAAAGAGCCACACAAACGACTTCTGATGTCATGTCCAAATAACCTAGTATGTATAAAGTCGTAGGTTCTAATTTCAGTATGTTAAGTTAAATGAAAAGACTGTATTGTACGGATAAAGAAAGAATTTTTTTTTTTTTATGAGTAAATGCTAATCTTTTAAAATATTAGTTCTGTTAGTAGAGAAGATGGAATCCATAAATTAGTATAAATACCTTTCAGTCTAGTTTTATTAGCAGAGAAGATCGAATTCGTAAATTAGTTTTGTTAACAAAGAAGATCGAATTTGTAAATTGGTATAAAGTCGTTGGGTCTAATTTCAGTACCATCATGTGAAAAGACTGTATTATAGGGATAAAGAAAGAGTTTTTTTTTTATCAGTAAATATTAATCTTTTTAAAATATTAGTTTTGTTAGTAGAGAAGATGGAATCCCTAAATTAGTATAAGTACCTTCCAGCCGAGCGTCCAGCCGAGGGAATTAGCGATGAAGCTGGAAGTGACCCAGCAGAAGAAGGTGAGGAAGGCGGCGAGGGAGCCGGCCTTGTTATCCAAGGCGACGTAGAAGAGGGCGTAGAAGAGGGTGGAGAAGAAGCCCCAGTTGAGGACCAACACCGGGGGGAGGAACCCTACGGTGGTCAAGAGGGGTGGGGTGAAGTATAGGATCATTTGGCTCGTGAAGAGGATAGGCCACACGAAGAGCGCGTGGATCGCCACATTCATGGGGTTGCTGTGGTACGCGCCGTAGAACGCGAAGTGCTTCTCCAGATCCAACAAACCCATTGTTGTTCTTGATTTTTTTGGACCAGACGAAATAGAACAACGCGAAATAAAGGGTTTTGGGTTTTGGGATTTATTAATTGGTGTTTTTCTTTTGTTCTGTTTTGGGATCAACAACTTTGGAGGATTGATTGGGAGGATTGGAGTGTGAAATGATGCGTTGGAGAACATTGAATTGGTGGTTGGTGGCACAATGTGTTTCTTCAAAAGCGTGTTAGAAGATGCCGTTGCTGACATGGGCGCACAAGTAATTGTCGCCAACATATTTTGCACGACAAGTTGAATTAAGATGAGCGTACAGATACAGCATACGTAGACTTGGGAAAGAAGGAAGGGATATAAGACAAGAAACGACGAGATAAGAAACAGCACTGAAATGGAAAGAAAATAAAAATGAAATTGTGGTGGACACGAAAATGATTATTTTTTAGGTAGGTAAATGAAAGCAATGTTATAAATAACTAATCGGTAAATTCTGGATTCTCACGGGATGTATCGATAACAATTAGGATGTATCGAGTTGATGTGTTTTTTTTTTTTTTTAAAATTGAAAAACTATTTTTATAATGAATAAATATACATATTTTAAAAATAAAGAAAATGATGAATTTATAATAGAAATAAGAAATTATGTTTGTTGTGTATAATATAAAGATATGATAATTATAAGTAAACACATAAATGAAAATTTTAACACTTATTTATGTGTATTTTTTGTCTTGATTATATCTGTTAGCATTCTGTTTGCATGTGTAATAAAGAAAGATTGTTTAATAACAATATGTATATAGATGTAGTGTAATATAATTGTAGGCACTTGAGGATTAATTTGTAATATAGGACTCCTTAACAATTTTGTTAATATCTTACAAAAAATTTCAGTCTAAAAATAGAATATTATGTATAAATGTAACTTATGGGTCACAACAATTTTAAAAAGATTAAAAACTTAAATAATTTGAGTGGAACATGACTAATGCATGGCTAATTGAGAACATGTTAGAATTTCAATTCATATAATCACTATAAGATAAAAATATAAGATGGATAGAAAAATGAAAAAATTAGCTTGGAACAAAATACTAATTTTCAATCTAAGCAAGAATTGTAATATGTAGCAAACAATTTTCAGTTATGAATTTAAATTAAAAAAAAACAACTGAAAATTTTATGCAAAATTAATGTTATGTTAATAAACTTCTCATTTGTTTAGGTTTTCTCTTTCAATTTATAAATACCTTCATTTCTCACCATTTTGTCTTGCATCTTTTCTCCACTCTGAACCTTCATCTTCTATTCAATTACAACTGAATTACTTTTATTCACTTCTATTTGTGTCAATGCTAACTTTTATAGAGGTCCTGCATTAAATTTCACAATTGAACATTCCATTGATCCTTTATCCGTTCACCTAAATTTATGGAATCAATTGAAAAGTTTCCATGTGAAAAGTAGTCTCAAAAGTGTTGTAAATTCAAAAGTAAAATGATAATTAAGGAAACATACCCAAAAATGTCATTTTGACATTTGATCAAACACATAATTTGCAACCAATAAATCATTCTAGAACAAAATCAAATAAATATTTAAAAAATTTTAAATTCTCATTTATTCTTATAAAGACCTATTTAATATTTTTCTCCACAAAGTGCTTTAACCCATAGGTCATATCAAATAAACCTTTTTAACAAATTTAGTCCATATTCACAATATTAGAAAATTGTGATGAAGGAGAAAAAAGCAAAGAAAGTAATTAAGTCAAACCAAAACCAACCAAGAAAATAGAAATTAAGAAAATTATTCACCTTTGTTGCTATAGATCACTATAAATCATGAAACAATTATGAAGAAGTTGTAGTCACAGTAGCTAACAAAGGCATCTTCAGCGAGGATTGCGATGTTGAACGGTTAACGAAGAAGTAAAAATATATTTCACTGATTTATTTTTAGAAGAGAGAGAAAATAAATTGAGTGAATGAAGAAGGTAAGAGAAGAGAGAAAAATGTGAGAAGACAGAGAACATCAAAGAAGAAGAACGTTTCAAAGTTGAGAAAAAAGAGAAGATGATAAGGAAGATATTTGAACACACATAACTCTCAAAAAGGTAGTTAAGACAACATATCATCTAGACTGAAAAGATATTTAAAAAACTTTACGATCTAGCATAGTTTATTAATGACAAAATGGATGTGTAGTAAAAATAAGAGAAAGAAAGAAGTGAAGTTCAATAATAATTTTTTCTTCTTGTAATAATATACCTCTGTCGAAATCAGGCCATAAACAATTGATCCACTTAAGGTCCTATTTTTTGTCATGCATGTGCAAATCTGTCAATAATTAGACTCAGCCAATTGAGGTGAAGACCAACAATATTGAGAAATATGAATGGCCCAAAGGAGAAAATTGTGAAAATCATAACATAAAATGAAAGAAGACTATTGCACTCTAGACAATTATCAAGTAAATTAATAAGAGAAAGAAAGAAGTGAAGTTCAATAATAATTTTTTTTTCTTGTGATAATACACCTCTATTGAAATCAGGCCTTAAATTAGACTCAGTCAATTGAGATGAGAACCAACAATATATAAAAATAGGAAGGACCCAAAGTAGGAGATTGTGAAAATCATAATATAAAATGAAAGGAAATCACTGCACTTAGCAAGTTTCTAGACAGTTGTCAAGTAAATAAGAGAGAGATCACTATATCACTAGTGGTTTAGAGTCTTTTTCAAAGGAAAAATTAAAACAATATTGAGGTTTTGTATTTTTGTAACTGGCTAGTACGATATCCTACGTACACAGGTAATACCATTGCCTACGCATTAAAGAAATATCTTGTGAGAGGGATGAAAGAAATGATATACTGAGTATTTAAGATTTAAAAGGAAATATTAATTTACTTATAAAAAAGGTAATGCAATTAGCAAGTTTTAATTTGGAAATATTGGAGTGCACTTATTAAAAATGTGGTTTAATTAGCAAGTTTTAATTTTAAAATATTAGAGTGCACTTGTTAAAAAAGGGTGCAATTAACAAATTTCACTTTTCTGAAATCGGAGCGTTAGATAAAGAAAAAGAGAGATGTTCAATTACCATTTTAACCCTATTTTTTGCCAAGTGTAATTAATATAAACTATCTATTTTTGTAATTTTGCTAGTAGTTTGCTTTTATATAAGTATATTAGATTATTAGATTTAATAGTCTTTTAAATTTGAGTGTTATTTTAGTTTTCAAATTTAAAGTTTTTTTTAGTTTTTGAAATTCATAAAATATTTTTTTAATCCTTATACATGATGAAATTTTGTTAATATTTTTTTAGTCTAATTGAGCCATAAACTTATCATATTTATTTAAGGTGTCATCAAGAAATTATTTAATTAATTAAAATTTATTAATAAATAAAAGTAATAAATGTAGAAAATTGAGGATTAAAAAAATTGTAACTTTTTTGAAATAGAAAGACTAAATATCTCTATTTTTTAAATAAGGAGACTAACATTGTGCAGATTGAATAAAATAAAAAGCCAAATAATCTATTTGGTCCTTCATCTTATTTATTTCATTCAATTTGGTTTTTTATCTTTTAAAAAGTTCATTTTGATCCTTTATTTTTTTAAAATAGGTTCAAAATAGTCTTTTCCTCCATGAAAATTGACGCTATTAATAATTACAAATATTGAATGCTAAAAACCGCTAAAAATGTGTTTACCAGTTTTCCTTCTTCCTTCCTCTTCTTCTACCAGCGCAGACCAAAATTTTCCCTCAAATTCCTAATCCCAAAACCCTAACTCTTACCTAGTATTAGTATTATACCTCAACATGGGGCGACAGCCGTGGCGGCCTATGGAGGGGTCCAAGAAGAAGCTGAAGCCATCGATCATCGTAACACAGGAGAGCGCCAACACTCTTTGTGCCCACATTGTCGAAGTTGACAAAGACTATGACATCTTCAATATTGTCGCCAACTACGTCTGTTGCAGTTAACGTGGGATTTGTATCCTCAGCGGCAACAAAACATTCACAAATGTGAGCCTACAAAAGCTAGTGTCAGCCAGCGCAGTGGTCACACTTGAAGGCAGGTACAAGATATTGTCCCTGACGGGTTGTTCTTTCCTCTGCCAGTGTGGTAAGGGATGGCGAGTCTTAGCATATAACATCGTGATCACCACCACCACCGACCCTCTCCTCCCCAACCTTAAATTCTTTGATCTGTTCTTGTTTCATTGTTTGAGGTTTGTTTGTTAGGTTAAATAATTTGATTTTGGGTTTTGGGGGCTTTGAATGTGTGGATCAGATTTTGGGGTTTTTTTAACTCTTGATTTTGAACTATCAATTTTTATGGATTTGTTAAAGGGTATAAATGTGTGCTTGTTACTATAGTTGCTTGGTAATTTCAAATGTTAGACTTGAGTTATTGTGGTTATCATTAAGTTCAATGTGTTTTAGAAACTGAGAAATGATCTGATTTTGAATTTGCAATAGATGACATGTGGTGGATCATAAAACTTTGAGATTTAAGAGGAACAAGAAATATTATTAGGATCCTAGGGTTGCAAAGGAAGAAGGAGGAAGGAAAAGGAAAAAACTCACATTTTGTAGTGTTTTTAGTTGTCAATATCTTTATTTCATTAACGGTGTTAACTTTAGATAGATAAAAAGACCATTTTGAATCAATTTTAAAAAATGAAATACCAAAATGAACTTTTTAAAAAAATAAAGGATCCAACTGAACAAAAAAAAAGTTAAATAACCAAATAAATTATTTGGTCACAATAAAATTACTAAAATTTTATTTAAGCCTAAAAACGTTATTAATAATTAAGGACTAAACTGAAAGACAATGGTTAAAGTTATGGTCTAGTTTTTTTTTTATAAAAAACAAACGTTAAAAATCAAACTAATGGATAATATCACAAGTTGGTCGTTAAGTTAATGTCTCATTCAAATTAGTAGTTGTGGCATTTTCTTTTAACAAAATAAGTAAGCAGAAGTAAACGTGGGATTTAGTTAACAAATTTGGATAGTGAAATGTTTCAACACTGAACAAAGATTACTCAAGGTTAATTTTTGGCTTGTAAAGCTGAAAAAATGCGAAAGGATATGATGTTTATAAACAAGGACATGAGGGTCATTTAATGAACTGTTTCGTAGAATTCCAACCAGATAAAATTTATTGGAATTATGTGCTTGAAGTTGAAGGGTAGTTCTTCGTTGTACTCTTATCCACTCTATCGCATATATGTAAGGACCAGCGTAGCAACCACACTTTCAAGCAATATTGCACCTTTTTGCCCATAGCCATGGCTGAAGCAATTATGGGTTTCACCCTTTTCAAATCGCACACTCTTAGTTCATGTCTACAAACAAACAAGTTTCAAGTGAACCAGTCTTCAAGATTGGTAAAATGGCCCTTCGATATATCCATTTCATGTCATGCTAGTAGTTCAAAGATGGAAAAAAAAAAAAAATGAAGGTGTTTCTTTCTTTTGCAGCCAAAGCAGCATTCAAATTATACCCTTTTCAACAGACCGTGCCAGGTAAGTATAGTTCATATTGAAAGTGGAAACCAGGTTTATAGAGTGTTTTTTGGTATAGTGGAATGAAATGGGAAAAAAGTGAATTAAAATGAAATTTTAAATTATAATAAAGTGTAAAAGTGTAGTCTCACCTCGTTTTAGTGTTCATTTTACTCCTTTATAGTTCCTTTTCACTTCAAACAAACAAGAGCTTAGTATAAGGCTTAAACCTTGATTGATAGCATATTGCATTATTATGTGTATTTGTAAACAAGGTCTTAGAGGGCAAGAGCGAAAAAAGAGGATCGTTGGGCAAAGTGAATGGCTTGCCAGATTGGCCACTGATGGCAATTATAGTAGAACAAATGGAAGGGCAAAGAGATTTGATCACTGAGAAAACAGTTTCCCATCTTAGTGATCAGGCAATAAAGAATGTTTGTAAGTCTCAACGTTCAAACTCTGTTCCTTTAATTTCTTTTTTTTTTTTTTTGAACTAGAGATTTTAATTTGATTAGTTTTTGGTACCCTTTTCTGTGGCAGACTCTTGGTACATAATGTTCACCGTTTGGGGGTGCTTATTCTTTGGTGCCATGAAGGTAATTGAGGGACTTCTCATTCTATTCATGTTTAGCAATTGTGTATGAATATTTTAATTTATTTATTTTTTGGTTTGATATGATTTAGGATCCATATTACGACTCAGAAACATATAGAGGAGATGGAGGAGATGGAACTGGCAACTGGATTTATGAAAAGGTATTTTTTTTTTTGTCTTATCATTCTTGCACTTAAATCCTCAACCTCAAACAGGGAGTGCAAATCAAACCCAAAGCACTGAGCACTAGAATAATGCTACAATACCCAAAAATAACGAATTTAATTAAAATATATTAATAATGCAAAGTTGTTTATTTCAACTATTCAATTCAATCATAAATTATCAAATATAATAAAACTATTAATTTTTATAATTATTACTTGAAAGTTATATTCAGTTTTAAATAATTAGTGGTATAAAAATCTTTACATAAAAAAATAAACTAAAAAAATATTAGACAAAAGTACATAAATGTGATATTTTGCATTTATATGGGAAGATATTTTATTCCATTACGTCCCTTGAAGGATCAAGCATGCGCTGCCTCCACTGTTAGGTTTGAATTCGTGGAGTATTATGCTTCTCACTTTCGAACTAAATACCATCATTGTTATATGTATGTAAAGTTTAATTTATGTAATTATTATTATGAAAATATTACACTGTAATTACATTCTAATTAATTCACATATGTAACTATTTCTCTTCATACTCCAACCAAGAGGCTTTATAGTTTCAAACCATTCAGTTCGGTGAAAAATTACGGTATCCACTTTTATATTTGGGTAAGTTTATTCAGAAATATTTTAAGAAAAAAATGTGATAAAATTTTATATAAATTCAAATTAACTTATACACATTTATTTGTAGAAACTCTCTTCTTTTTTGAGAAATGATGTGGAAAAACTTTTACAAATCATAAGTTAATATTAACTTACGAAAAACTTATTTCATTTTTTTTCAAATTTTATTTTCATAAATATACTTTTGAATAAGCTTACCCAATGCATTAAGATCAGAAGACGCCAAACTATTAGCTAAATTGGAACTTAATTACCATTTACAATATAAAAGGTTTTATATAAATATGCAGTACTTAAAGATGACAGCAATATATACAGTATATGCTAGCTGTATGCCGCATTCTAAGAGCAAAATAGCACCTTCCTGTAATGTAGAGTCCAAAACGAAAAAAATATTGAAACTTGAGTATTATTATGGCTATGCAGCAAGATGCTATGGAAGCAGAAGCCAGAGAAGCTCTGTGGCGGGAGGAGTTGATTGAGGAGATAGAACAAAAGGTTGAAGGGTTGAGAGAACTTGAAGAAGCTGGCAAGAAGAACTAGTCAACTGATTCATACCTTTGCTTCCACCCATTGACCAAGCGATTCTCTGTTATTGTATATATAAAGAGTAATTTCTTAAGCTTCAAAATGCAATGCTGAACCACAGATAGTACTTTGAATTAATATATGGGGTCGCAATATAAATCAATGGGTGGATTTTAATCCTATTGTTATTTGAATACTTTATTCAAGGCTAACAAATATAACTAGCAATTACTAGGCAACTTCATAAATAATTAATTGGCCGGGATTTATTATATACTTGAAAAACACAATTATGCAAGATAATGCAGAAATGATAGGGAAAGCCTAAACTAGGATGAGGGTGCAAATTTAATATTCAATCGTTTCACAACTTTGACTTCTTTTAAAAACAAAATTTGCTTCATGTAGTACAAGCATTGTTTTTTCCTGTGTCACAAGTATTTTAAGTCTATTGAATAAGAGATTAATGTAGTTCACTAGTGGCACTCGCGGACCCACGTTGGGGTCAATGTCCGCAAGTGCAAATATAAAAATCACCTTACGTCGCATTTCTCCTTAGACTCCAGCAAAGCTTGGTGTGCGGAGATGGAGAATATGAGGCGTAGTTGTAGTGTCGCAAGAAGCAGAAATGGAGAAGTAGAGGCCTAAGGTTTAAGGTTATTTGGATCAAGATCCATATACCAATTTTCTTCTTGTACCACACTTTTTGCTTTTTGCACTCCTTGCTCATTTTTTTATTAAAAATTGAATTTGTGTCAAACTATTATCTGTATCTTGTTACAAAAGTAACTATATTTTGAGCGTGTTTATAACCTTGTACATGCTGATTTAAATTCTTTTTACAAAAAAAATTTTCGGGAGCGTTGCCCCCGAACACCAGCCACTAAGTGTGCGAACATAAATAAATTTTCCTGGATCCGCCACTGAATGGTGGCCTTGAGTACGGTTGAGGTGAACGACCGCCTAGGACCCCAAATTAAGAGGAGCACCAAACTTTTTTTTATTTAGTCTATATAAATATTAAGAAAAATTATATAGTTTTAAAGTTATATAAATTTATTATGAAAAATTCTCAACAAATATTTATGAAGAGAGGGGTATGTTGTTTGCATAAATTCATATCATTAATTCCATTCCACGAAGAGAGGGACATGTTTGTTGTTTATGAAGAAAAAATAAAAATAGAGAGAATTATCATAAAGAAACAGAGACAAGGATAAATTAGGGGAAAATAAAAAAAAAAGGTATATAATTAAAAAGGAGTGGTAAAAATAACAAGATGCAATAACTTATTTGATCATATATCTTATTTTTTTTAGTTCAGTTTGGACCTTTATCTTTTAGAAAGTTCATTTTGATCTTTTATTTTTTAAAATTGGTTCAAAATGATCCTTTTGTCTATTTAATATTAACGTCGTTGACGGAATAAAAGTATTAGAGGTTAAAAATCACCACAAAATATTTTTTTTTTTTCTCCTTCGTCTCTTTTTCTCCCTTCTACTTCCTCCCCTCTTTCTTCAATGCCCCCCAAGCTACCTCTTGCTTATATCGTACGTCCCGTCAAGATCATTCCCCTACAACACCCAAGAAGTTCACCTTTACAGTGGTTATTGTGGTACCCTAGTGGTTTCAAGAGGTGATAATTATGGTAGCATGGTGGATTTGGATGATGATGGTGTTTTGGGGGGTGTTTGGGTTATGGTTGGTGGTGTTGGGCTTGGTGAAGGTGGCTTGAAGGTTGCAAATTTGAACTATTTTGGACGGATCTAGGCAGCTGAGGTTGATGGTGGTGCGCACAATGTAATGGTTTGAATGGTGCTTAGGGTCACCTATGTTTGAGTGGTTATAGTGGTCATTGGGTGCATGTCAATGTTTTGAGAAGAGATGGTGGCACATTAGTTGATGGTGGTGGTGTCTGGCTTAGTTGCACGGATCAAAAGGTTGTGGTGGTTGGGTGCTCAATGGTTATGGGTGGCGGTACTAGGTGACTTTGGTACAAAGGGAGAGGGAGAATGAGAGGAGAAGGAAGAAAAAGTTTACACTTTATGATTGTTTTTAATAGTTAATATTTTATCTTATTAACAGCGTCAACATTAAATAAATCGAAGGAATATTTTAAATCAATTTTAAAAAATAATAATCAAAATGAATTTTATAAAAGATAAAAAAGAAATATATAGAAAAATAAAGGACCAACTAAATAGGGTCAGTCATTTGACCAAATAACAATTGCCTACAATTGACTATCCATCTTAAAGCTTCTCTATCACCCGAAACCCATCCACTCCAACTAGAACCCAAGCCCAAAGTTCATGCTTCTTGCTTAACCCAGCGACTCAAAAACATGCTTCAATATGGATCCAAAAATATAAACAATGTTTCAACATCGCTTACCTAAAAGGCTAAAACCTCACTCAAAACCTTTGCATTCAAAATTATGTAAACACTAAAAACCGTCTAATCTGACTTGAATGATCCTGTATTAAGAGTTAAATTGGCTAAGGAAATGGGTCATAATTATTATGGAGAACCTGCATGGCCCATTACTCCAGGCAATATCCCATAGCATCACAATCACCAAGTAAATCTCCATCTCTCAAATTAAATCTCATGTTCAATATGACAACGTGTAAAATAATAAGAATTTAACATTAACTACAAAATTAATTAATGAGAGGAATAAATTAAAAAAATAGTTTTGAAATGATGAAAAATATAGAGACGGAAATATAAACAATTAACAATAATAAGTAACGTGACCTCAAAATAAAAACAATAATAAGTAACATAAATATTAATTATGAAAATATAAAATCTAATTGCAAAATTTACAAGTTAGTAACAAAAATACAAAAGTTAGTAATTGAAATGTAAAAGTTAATAGTTGGAATTAAAATCAGAAGATAGATTGTAAAAGTTAGTTGCATGAATATAAAGTTGAATTCATAAGTCTATTCATAAATATTAAAATAAAACATCATTGATCATTAGTCAATTCATTATTAATGAGTGATGTTTTCCCTTCTCAACTCAATTTTATCTTATTTCAAAAGATAAATAAATAAATTACTCATAATTTTAAAAAAATTAACAGGCAATAGACAAATGAAAAGTTGAATACTTAAAAAAAACTGAAAGCTCACAATCAAACCTTAAGTCTCTTGAATAGTCTTTTAGGATCTATTATTTTTTATATTTCGTAGATCAAATAATTGACTCACTTAAAAGAATATTTGAGCAGTATAACACATATGAGAAGATTTTTAGATTTTTGTTTAGTGTTGAAAGACTTAAATCATTTTCTAATGAGGACTTAAAATTACGTTTCGAACATCTTGAAACTTATTTAAAAAGGATAATTCTTATGATCTTGATAATTAAGAATTATTTGAAGAAAGAAAAGTAATTAGAGAGGTTTCAACAATTGAATCAAAATCAAACTTTATTATATTGAGTTCTTCGAAGATATTTAATTAATTGTTTTCCTAATTTGGGTATAGCTTATAGAATAATATTAACTATTTTTATTACTATTGCATTTGCTGAGAGAAATTTTCAAAATTAAAATTGTTAAAATCATGTTTGTGATTTATTATGTCATAGATTAAATAATCTTGTTTTAATTTCTATTGAAAACAATTCTTTAAAGAATCTTAATTATGAACCGATTATTAATGATTTTGCAATAAAAAATGCAGAAAGAATAATATATGAATGATTATGAGGACATCATTTTCTTTATTTGTCTAAGACGCCAAAATTCTTAGATCGGTTATGAGAATGACTAACATCAACCGTTAGATCAAAATCAAATATTTATATTAAAATATTTTAAATTCAAATTAAAATATCATATAACTACAAAATTTCCAAAAGATTCATTAAACAGAAAATCAAATATCTAATTTATTGTAACCTAAAATATATTAAATTTATAGTTATCATCATGATCACCATCATCATTATCATAACCATTAATGCCAACTTAACTATGATTGTCGTCGTCACCAACAATATGATTGTTATCATTGTTGTTGCCACCACCACCACTATTTTTATCTTCATAATATTGATGATAAAATGGAATGAGGAACTAAAAATAGTCAAAAAAATTAAAATATAAGGATTGAAAATAGAAATCTAAAATCTCATAAGGACTAAAACCATAATAAACTCAATAGAAAATATAAAAAATAATTGACATGCTTTTATTGTTGAGTAGAAATATTATATATATATATATTACACATAATAATATTATATATTAATATATGTTATGTATATAATATTTATAGAGATTATATATTGTCTTGACAAGGGTGTATTGTATCGATTCACGAACCCAATCAAACCAATTTAACCTAATTACATTTTCAGTTGAGTTAAATTTAAATTAGTTGACCCAATTCATTCTACATTAATATAATAAATTCTATTATAGTGTCACACATTCACGTTATGAGAGATTTAGCATTAGATTGGAATATAAATGTAATTTAATTGATGTTATTCATATGTTCGAATTGGCTTTATATGCATTCATTAGTATTTTTCCAATGTATGTCTTTCTCCATATGTTTTCCGGTAATGTAAGATGTTTGGCTTTCTTATAACGATGTTCATATTAATCATGTAGAAATTCAATTTCTACTAACAAAGTTAATCATTATGCTACTTATAAAATTGAAACTTATGATTATCTTTACCGATGTTAACTTTGAGGTCTTCTTAGATCATTTACAAAGATTGATTTTTTTTTCTTTATTTTATTTTTTTTATAATTTCTAAAATAAATTATTATTTTACTTAGTCAACTCAACTTAATCCAATTAAGGTCAAATTGGATTGAGTCAAAATATTGCTTAACAAAAAAAAAAAAAACTCAATTATGTTTGATTGAATCTTAAGTCATCCCAATCTCAACCCAGCCCAGGTAACTTATGTCCTTAATGTTTTATAATCCAACTATATTCTCTCAATAAAAAAAATACTTAAGACTAACACCATAAGATAAGTAAGATAATATTATCATATTTTATTGAGATAAGAAATAATTGATTATAAGAAGTAAAACAACTATTAAAATTATCTTATGTTATCGAGAACATCAAACACACCTTAAATGATACCTATAAAAAAAACACCCAATCCTTGATCCTAGTCCAATTGGAACGTAAAGAAGGTTTGAGATGTCCTGTCAATTTCCTTTTCATTGGCATGCAACCGTTATCCGTTGTTTGATCACTTTATTTTTTTGCAATCCGGTGGGCTATCTTACCTTACCTAAACCTAAGCTTGTGAAGTTGTGCTGCTCTCCATTCCGATCAGTACGTAAAGCGTCATCTCATAACTGGTCAGCCCCACCCCACAAACAATACATGCATATCCTATCTTATCCAACAAAAAAAGATTGCACAGAATCTGATAAGTAAAACGATTGAATTGAATTGAACAGATCGGAACAGAATGCTGCATGCAAGGTTGTTAAAATCGAGATTTTACCTAGGATCGGAAGGGGGGATGAAAGATCGTAAATCGAGGATCGTAAAATCGGATCGAGATCCTACTATGAACCTGTAGAAAGAAAAAAGTGGATACAGAGAGATTGTAAAGAGCAATTACCTAACTTAAAACTTAAAAGCCCATTTCAAAAATATAATATAAAACTGCTGAA
>PYAF01004583.1:182144-195256 GCA_007407185.1 Glycine tomentella
GAAAGTGAACCCTAGGCTTTTAATCAACGTGAACCAGGATCGGTGGAGATCGACGATCACACGATTCTGCGATTAAGATCGCGATCTCACACCGATCCTACCCGGCGGCGATCTTACACGCGATCTGGATCGCTTGGCTCGGCAAAAATCGTGGGATCGTCCGATTACACGATCCGGCTCGCGATCTTAACAACAGTGGCTGCATGCACAACAACTTAACTAGAAAAGTCCTTCATGTGCTCTGACACCCTTTTTTGTCAAACACATTACCACTCTCACCTTGTAAAAGATCTACAAGTGATGTCACTCAAAGCAGATTTTATATACCAAAGACCAAAGTGGATAATGTTACTCATAAGTTCCTGATATTTTCTTTTCGAAATAAAATACTCCACTAAAATAAGTAAATTAAAAAATATTATTTTATTTTAAAATTGTTCAATGGGACTTGAAAAGCTAAAAGTTACCTACTCTACATATAAATTTAATTTTGAGAAAAATATATCTTATTTATGTATGTATCTAATGACACTTACGAAGTAAAAGAATAATGACTCTTAGAAATAAAAGTGGTTCATCATCTATAAGCAAGTTATTAGCCTCTGCCCAAGCGAGATAGATAATTTGGGAGTGGGCACTGGTTGGACTGGACCGGATTTGTAGAATTTTTTTAATCCAAATAATTTTAATTTGTTTGGATCTTATTTTGCATATTTAAGTCTATAATTTAAGATACATACATAAATATCACAAGAGGTTAAGTAACACAGGCAGATTGGGAAGCTCAATTTCAAGAAATGCGAAAATGAAAGAGAAATGCATCATGCTTGAACAAGCCAACAAGGTGAGGTGGAATAATTTTTTATGGACACCAAGTGGGCTAGGTGTCTTGATGGCTTTTGAACAAAATGTATGAGCCACCCTAAAAAAATATTAATTCTTGCATTATGATGTTTTCAAGGAAAAAATCTGAGAACTTTAATTTGCATGCTTAAGTAAGAGTATGATCTTGGTGGGTGGCGAAAATGAAGCTTGCAAGAGGAGGAAACCAATGACTTAAGCATGGTTATAAATTGTTTTGTCTCACCATAATTAGGATAGCAGCATTAAGATTTTTCAAAATCTTTACACCTGTACCGCAACCACAATTATTTATAATGACATAATCCCTATTTGTTTGTAATTATTCGCAACTTTTTTAATTGCAATGTGATCGCGATCTCAATTTAAAACTTTGGAACTGGATTAATGTGAGTTTGGTGCGGTTGATGGAATGAGAAGAATAAGGCGAGTCTGGCTTGGTTTGTGAAATTTTAAAATCAATTCGATTTCCATTGGATCAAATCAAATCATCAGATTTATTATTAAAAAAATAAAAATAAAAAAGGAGAATAATTATAATAGTATGTAATTTAATATATTTATTTTAAACTATTTATTAACTACTAGGTTAATATGAATATGTTTGATTTTAAGTTAAAAATTAAACTATATCTGATTTTACAATTATAATAATAATAATTTATCAATAGCCTTAAAATGAAAAAAAAAAAAAATAGGACCAAACTAAAAACTCCAAACACTATAAAGGTTTAAAAATACTAAATAATCAATTGGATCAGATTTTTAAAAGCGAAATCTGGGATTTAATCTAAACTCATTATATATGTAATTTTTTAATTTGATTCAAACCAATAATTTGAATCAATCTGAATTTTCTGGTTTACATCGATTTGAATTCATCGGATTGTCAAATTGATCTAGATGCATAATCACCGTAATATATATTTTGCCACAGGAAATCATAAAAATCAGGGGAATATGTTAGGATCAGTCTTATTAAAATCAGCTGGTGGTTATTCACTTGATCGATCGAGTTAATGGGTCAATGGTCTAATCGTTGAATTAATAATTGGTTTGATTTGATCCGATATATATTAAAAATTTAAAATTATATTCTATCTATTATATATAAGTATATAATTAATATTATTTGAGTAAGAAAAATTTATTCATATTCCAAAATCTAAAAGAATTATTGCTAATAATTCAAAATTTAAAAATAAAATAAAAAAAACAAATCTAAAAATAAATGGAACCGGCTCGGGTCAACCGGCCAAGTTTGACATGATTAACTATATAATCGGTCCAATAATAAAACCGGATCGGTTATGCTACTAGGATCCGATCCGACCGGTTCAACGGATCGGATCAGACCAATTTTGATAACAGTGGTTAGGATAACTCATGTAGATGTTCTATTAAACGTGGGAGAAAATTAGGAAATTTGTCTGAACATACAGTGTTATTAAACTCACTTATGAAATATCATATGCAATTATTTGCTTACTAGCTAATGAAATTAATATCACCATAATTATTTTTTTCTATAAGCCAACCTAATTAGTATTTTCTTTCAACAGTTGTAAATAACTAATAACTTAATCAACATATATAAAACTAAATATATATTTAATGGATATTTACCCTCGCATTCCATATTAATTTCTGTATATTTATTTATTTATTATAAATTTGATTCTACAATTTTTTGTAATCAATTCTACATTTTTCAATGTGGGTGTTTTTTAAAAAAAGAACATTTTTTAATTATAAATAGTGTAAATTCTTCTACTATGAACATTTTATTTTTATATTTATATGCCCTTCAAATAATAATGGAATTTTATAAAAGATGCAAGTTTTACTTCCAATCAGTTTTCAAGATTTTGGTGTGACATTCATGAATTTGGCAAGGTCTTGTCCCAACTCGTAAATTTTTTTCTCTCTTTCAATTAAAGCATTAAGCATGCTCTCAATTTTAAGTTGCAAAAGCTTATGAGTTGGCCTGTTGCATTTGCATCTATGTTTTCTCTGTTTATTAATTTTTTAAGAAAGTTCAAAATGAGATTCCTTAACACGATAAAACACTTATAATTTGTTTTTGTTTTTCAACTTCTCATGTTCTTGTTGAATAGCAAAATGTTAACTTTTAAGTGATCCTTGATAAACTTATATAACTGATGTAGATTTATTATATATTTTTTGTCTTTAAAATTAAAATTTTGCTTTCCTACACTTATATTTTCACATAAAATGTCATGTTTTCAAGCTTTTAATATTTTATTTTCCTAATTTTTTGTTAATTTTCACATGTACAACAAAATAATTGACACGAAGCGCTAGTGGCCTAGTGCTTTGGGTGACTGGCACGAGGCGCCAATGTATTGATGCTTATGTAAACCTTTGGACAAAACAACATGGATTCAAGCGTTGGATTACCTATAAAACTTAATAAAGCCTTGAGGACATGATCATCGTTTCTCAAATTTTTAGGTTATTTTTTAGAGTTCAAAGTGAAAAGAGGAAGATCTTATAATTAAGAACATTTTGGGAGTCAGGGCGTTAAAAGGCTAAGACCAAGGAAGTAGATCCAACTAGGTTTTTTTTTTTTTTTTTTTTTTTACAACACGTAGATCCAACTAGTTAAACGATTTCATCGCCAACATCACTGGTGTTTTCTTCTTTTCTTATTTGTAATTAAACCCCTCTAGGCCTAGGTGATGAACTTAACTAAGATCCCTTTTAGATGATTATATTTATTTTAATAAAGTTTGACTTTTGTGTTTGTACATTAACTTTGTGCTTTTTGCAAAGTTTTAATTAGTTTCTATATCTTTTGGAATTGATGTTTTTCTATGTTAAAGTGTTGGGATTTATTGATGCAACGAAAAAGAATAAATTACATCATTGGAAATGATTTGGTCCATCTAAAAGGGAACCTCCTCCATCCAACATTTTTTCAACTGATAAAAAGCTAAATTAGCTAGGCAATGAGCTTTCTGATTGCTCTATCGTTTTGAAATCAGAAGCTTATTTTGGCTATCAATAAGTTAAATTCTCCTACAGTCTTGGATGATTCCATGAAATAACGATTTTCCTTGGTCCTATGATTTCTTCCATTGTTGGCATAGGTAAAGGCAATCGGTCTCAAAGATTGTGTTAATCAGGATAAGCTCTCGCAAGTCCAAGTCATCAATGGCACCTGAAGACTTGTCTCGACTGAAAGAAAACATCAGGGAAGAGCTGGAGCAGTCGATCACTGAGAGACTGACACACTTGATCACTGAGAGGGTAACCCAGCAACTGATGATGTCATTCAGCCAACTACAGTCCTAGATGCAATCACAAATGCAGTCTTAGGGAACCATGCTGCCTCCAGATGTTCAGACATGTCCTTTTGGTGCCCGTGTCAGCACCAAGGAAAGTTGTGTCGATCCCTCCAGTAATGACGCAGACACCGGTGCATCTGACAGACGTGGGTTGTATGTCGATGACAATCCTCCCCGCCTGGTTGCTCTTGGAAGACTTTATGAGGGGTCGACAACCGTGCACAGCGTCCCTCTGGGGAATGATCAGGTCAAGGTGGGTGTTGAGGAAGTTCAAGATGCTGATGCTCGCGTCCCTGTACCCACTGACGAGGTTCAGTTAGTTGGGCATGCCCTTAACACTTTCCTTGCTTGGCTGACACATCTTGTACAACCTATTTTGAATAAGGTATTTCCTTTTTACCTTCTTGCTTCTCATTTAACAATGATTTGTCTCATCTAAAGTTAATACGATCGTTGACTTATGTTTGTTAATTGTGTAGGATAAATAGGGACCTCATGGACCGACGAAACCTGTAAATAAGCCAGAACAAGTTAAGGATCCCTTGTACCAGATCGCATTGACCATTATGGATCTTTTCTTCAGACTGCAGCAGGTGCCATGGGACTTGGACATGTTCGGGGTGCATAATATCAAGTTCCTATTGTACATCAAGCATGAGGATATTTCTGAGATCATCCATGGTGGTCAATGTCTAAACATCTCCATTATACAACTGTGGATTCTGTAAGTCACTTTCCAGTACCTAACGTTACATAACACATTGTTCTTTGTTCATGCATAATTGACTTTATTTATAAAACAATAGGCATATGAATGAGTTATGTCTGCAATCGGATTATCCCGATGTGTATGGATTCATCAAGCCACAGTCCATATAGAGATTTGGGCAATCTCAATTTGAATTCGAGGACTATCTCAAGAAATGGATGCAGAGTTCACAAAAAAATGTCTACCTTGCAGCGTACTTGAATGGGTAAGAAAAAATGCACAAGACAATTTAATTAATGTATAAAGTATAATAACTTATTTTTCTCCAACATAGTTCACATTAGCAACTGGTCGTCATATGTCCTAAGGCCAATGTTGTCGTGTGGTTCTGTTCGTTGCACAACAGACCTGATAACTACCTGAAAGCAATTATTAACAGGTAGGTTGTAATTTTGTAACACATTTCTGTTATTATTTCTAACACATGAATATGTTAATCGTACAATATGCATGCATGTTTATCTTAAGCAGTGCTTTGAAGGCAGTCCATGGCACTAAAGGAAATAAATCAAAGGCTACTACTAAATGGATTGCGCTCAAAGTAAGTTTTTTAATAAATGATGGTTCATGTATTCAAAATAATATTTATTACTATTTATTACACTAATTTTCCATTTAACTTTGACCATGTTATTGAATTTAGTGTAATAAGCAAAGAGGAAGCACTGAGTGTGACTATTATGTCATGCATTGGATGTGGACGATAATCCAAGGAGGCTTTAGGGACAACTGAGACATGGTAATTGTCTAATTTAAAACTATTTCTATTTTATTGGCTTGTTTTTGTTTTATACTTTTAAAATTATGTTTTATTTTGTCATGTAGTAGTTCACTGATGAAAGACCACTCGAAGTCCATACATTGAAGGCTGTTAGGGTTGAATGGGCTAAATTTTATCTTAGAATTAGAGATCAAATATTAGGTTAGGTGGTTAAGGGATTTTTAAACAATTGTATAAACATTAGGTTTGGAAATCATTTTTATGTACATTGACACTATTGAATTTTATTTGTTATTCAAATTTTATTTTATTGAAATTTTATTTTATTGAATTGTATTATGAAATTGGCTGGTTGGTATGGGTCTGGTTTTTCATTTACAGGTTGAAGAACTGCACTAATTAAAAAAATAGAAAAAATATAAAAAAAAATAAAAAACAACATCGATTTTCATAAGAAACCGATGTGCCTAGGTGTATAACAACATTGGTTTCCATAAGAAAACCGATGTTGTAGTGTAATCTTTTATATTTTTACGTTTTATTTCTTACATAGCGACATCGGTTTTTATGAAAACTGATGTTGTACAACATCGTTAACATCGGTTTATGTTAACTTCCACACTTTCAACGTCGTCTGATTCAACATCGGTTCAAAATCGATGTCGAATGTCAAAAATAACCAATGTCGAATGCTATTTTTCTAATAGTGTGGAGCTTTCCACCTCACGCTTTCCTCCCCATCTTTTGCACCATAACTTATAGTCTCTTGTATGGGTAGACTTTGGAACACCTTGGCTAAGATTCAAGGGCATTCGAGCTTCCTATCTTGGAACACCAACTAGTTCCGCTTGAACCAAATTGTTCATGCCATTGTATACAAAAAGGTTTGCTCTCATCCTCCATCTATTTATTAACTTCATCCATCCAAGTCTGCATGTCGCCCTGGGAAATTTCTCAAGCCCAAAGGAGAAGCGAACCAAAGTCTCTGGGCTTCTTAGCATGTAACTAGAGCGTGCAACACAGTCTCTAAGTTTTGTCCACACACTGGAGATGAAGGTTCAACATCAATTCTCTTCTTTTGCAAGTTAGATTTCATTGGCAAAATATCCATACATGCTCACCAAATGAGAATTTTACACTTAGGAGTCGTAGAGCTCTTCTAAATGCTTTTCTACACACTACTAAAAAAGCGCTTTTTACGACGTTGATTTAACGTCGATTGGAAAAAACCGTCTTAGAAAGAAACATAGTGACATTTTTGTAAATAAATACAATCATTCTACGATGATTTCTTGAAAAACGTCTTACAAACTACCATTTTAAGATGGTTTTGCAAAAATCGTCTTAGAATTGTTTTCATTCCACTATTTAATGTCTCCCTCTACTCTCTCCCTCTCCCTCTCAATCTTTGACTCCCCCTCTAAGTTTCCCAACAAGTGACTCCCCCTCTCCAAAGACCTAGACTCCTCCCTCCCCACCCAAACGACACTCAAGCCTGTTGTTCCAAACTCCCCGAACTCCACCACGACACAACCTGAATCCCCCTCCCTGAAAACGACACCGTTAAAAGAAGTTCTTCACGAAACTCACCACCAGGCCCTCTATGCGCCGAAATTACGTCGCCAAGGACTGCGACGTGGAAGCCCTAATCGCAATCTTGATAGGGTTCCTCGTGGACTCTTTAACGAAAGAAGAGATTGAAGCAAACATGGTTTCCACCGTTGAAGGCTCCAAACAATCCACCTACATCATCGTCCGAAACCACATATTGGCACATTTGTGGTCCAACGTTTTGGTCTGGTTAACCCATGATCGAGCCCTTTGGTCGATTCGGTTTGAACACAAGGGTTTGGTCGAAACTGCATACCGATTCCTGTTGGAGCACAGTTACATAAACTTCGGCCTCACGCAGGAGATCAAAACCTTAAAGCTTAAACCTTTCGATGGGTCCGACCGAGGAATGGTGATTGTCATCGATGCCTAGTTCGTGGGTTTGGTTGCGACAAGACAATTGGTGTTTATGGGGTTTAAAGTTGTGATTTTGGAAGGAAGGACCCAACCTGGTGGGAGGGTTAACACTAAGAAGATGAGCGATGTTCCTTCTTCAACGTACGTTTGGGTATTGTCTAATTTGTTTTATGGTTCAAGTTCAATCTCATCAACTCACAAACCAAATGCGCACTCAGTAACTGCAGCATCCTTCACTTGCTATGTTCTAATCAGAAGCCAATTTTGCCCCACATTTTTTTCATATATTATTAATTAAATTTTTTTTTTTAAGTGGAACCCTAACTCTCAGCATAGTTGCAGTCCTCTCGGATCGATCCTCTATTCGTCGTTCTCGACCCACAATTAATTGCTATTGAGTTCTTTCCTCTTTGCTTTGGAAGATTTTCTACTTTAGTGTGTTTTCTTTAAAAGTAATTTACACTTATATTATGTGTATGATAAAATTGGTGCATATCTACATGTTTTGAAGACGTGACTGAGCCAAATACCATTATACAGGTAAAAACTACTTGAGTTTATAACATTAATATTAATGTGCTTTATGTTTCTTTAAGGTAATTGTGCTATTAAGTGTGGTTTATTTTTATTTTATTTATTCTAAAAGAGTACATTTTTGCGGGCATAATGTTGGGGTTGGCCCAAGGTCTTTATTTGTCGCCACCACCCCCTTTTAGAAAACAACTTTAATCAGTTATCATTAAAAACAAGGTTGAGTTGTTTGGCAATTTGAACTTTTTTCTCTTAATTTCCATTATAGCCAAGTGATTAAATTGTTCATGTTACCTAATTTATTTTTAGCAGAATTAAGTTATTTCTAATTAGCCTCCCATCATGTGAGGCACCGGATTCCATAGGATAAAATAGCTTGTGAAGAGTAGAGTTGCCTTGTGAAATCTGTTTCTATCTTCTATCAAGTGCATCAAATATAACTGGTTAAGATTCTCCACTGAGGTGCATGGCAATGGTGATCTCTTCTGTTCATGCCACACTATTTGCCAGGGCCTTTTTCTTTTGCCAAAGTAGTGGCCTAAGAAGCTTTAGATTGTGTTTACCTTTCTCATCTCCAGCTGTTTCTATCTCCACTCGTAATCTTTCATGGAAGAAATGGAGACAACCAGTGTTGGATCTTGGTGGAGTCAAGATAAGCAGAGAAGGTACTCCGGATCAACATCAACAACACTTTTAACCCAACTTAATTGGGGTTGATGGTAGATGAACCTAGTGATAGATCGAAAATAAGACAAAGAAAGAGAAAGACAGATAGGAAGAAAAAGGGAAAATAAGACAAAAGAAAGAAAAAATAAGCTAAAATAAAAAAAGGGTGAAAGGGGGAGGGGAGAAATAAAGAGGAAAAGAACTAAAAAAAAAAAAGGAACGACTGGAACATAGACATACTAATGGGTTTAACCCTCCACCAAGGTTATAGCTTTTCTCCACTCCGTCCTAAGACACACCGTCCGCCAATCTATATCTCACTCTATTAGGTCTTGTTTAACTACCTTTTCCTAGGTGAGTTTTGGTCGACCTCTACCTCTCTTTGTGTTGAGCTCTTGGTAACAAACTCTTGTTCTAACCGGAGCATCCAGTGGTCGTCTCATAACGTGCCCAAACCATCTCAATCTATGCTCCCTCATCTTTTCACACGCCGAAACTACTGCTACCTTTCGCCGAATATCCTCATTTCTTATCTTATCCATCTTTGTATAACCACACATCCACCTTAACATCCTCATTTCCGCTACCCCTATTTTGTGCTCATGTTGCCTATGTGCTGGCCAACACTCCGCTCCATATAACATTGCTGGTCTTACAACCGTTCTATAGAATTTTCCTTTTAGCTTAAGGGGAATTTTGCTGTCACACAAAAACCCATATGCGCTCTACCATTTTATCTACCCTGCTTTGATTCTATGATTTACATCCTTATCAAGCTCACTACCTTTTTGCAAAATTGATCTTAAGTATCTAAAAACATCTTTCTTGGGTACCTCTTGATAGGGTTGGCAAAGTGGGCCAGCCCACCAAAAAGCGGGGCGGACTGGCCCAGCCCACCAAAAATGCGGACCAGGGTGGGCTGGCCCACTTTTGTAAAGTGGGCTAGAAGTGCTAGCCCGCCCCACATTAAAGTGGGCCAGCGGGCCAGCCCGCTTAAAACTACTTACTTACTTAAGGAACAAAGACCAATCAAAGCATGAGTAAAGCTGCTTACTTAAAGAACAAAGAGACAAAGACTTCACGTTATAGCAGTATTCTAAATTGGTGGATTTAGCAATCAGCAGTGAACCATCAAGAGTTACCCCTTCTAAGATAAATTTAACAATCAAAGAAATATAGAATATACTTAACAGCAACAACAATACATTTCAAGAAGAAAAGACACAAACATGCACACTGCACACAGGATAAGTGTGAATAATAATGACAACAACACAAAAGTCTTGGGGAAAATAGTAAGTAACATCATTGTCTATGATCACCAAAAAATAAAAGAAAAGAAAAGAAGTATCCTATTGACCTTCAAATTTGCATTATCAGCAGCAGCAACAGACTTTTGCCTTGGCATCATATGCAAACAGTGAGACAGCAACACAAAAGTCTTGGGGAAAATACTAAGTTCACCCTTCTTACTTTTGCCTGGATAATTAAACAAGGGAGAACTGAAAAAGTTGCTTATTATAGAGTGAAAAAACTTGTAATTCAGAATATAACCCTGTAGAATGCATCCTAACTATGGAGAATCAGAATAGAAAAATGTATGCATGATTAGCAGGATTTGGCCCTTTGCAATGAATAAAAAGTACAAGTGTGCAGCAAATATGGTCCTAACGTCTAAATTTTGGCAATTAGCTAATATTTATAGAGTGATTATTGGGCTTAAAATGGTTTTCAATTGCTTACAATGAGACACGACTTTCCTGGTTGAGGCAGAAATCAGTTAATAATATTGAAATAATCATAGCAGAATTTATATCTTTACACTTTCCAATTCACCTAGACTTGATTCATTTTAAAAGTCTCCTTATTCTCCTAATTGCATGTATTTATTGTCAAGGTCATAGAATTGGACACAAACCTTTTATCCAGTGATTGGCGTGATTGCTTCTGCTCACTAGAACGAAAAAGAAAATAGCCTAAAAATCTTGGAGACAGTTTATCTGAATCATTTGATGCTTGGTCATATTCCCTACTAGATCTTAGCAAGAACCGCACCTGAGGACCCAAAAAAAAAAGATAACAGAAAGGAAAATGCCATGATCTCTTGTACAAGATATATTGCTTGACTAGCTAAAATGGATACTCTGATAGTGATTCAAAACAATACCAGCTCCCCAGCAAGCTCGTACAATTATTCATCAAGTGTTGCCTGTGTAAGTTTGATAATCACATTATTGATCTAACTAGAGTTGCTTAAATCAAATGAAAAAAAAGGACTAAAGCAATCAAGCCCAAACCTGTAGTAATCGTAAAGCACAATACTGACTGACAGCAGGACCTTCAAGTTTGGCAATCAATGCAAGTAGGAAAATATAGAACTCCAAAACATATATTAAATCATCAAAAATAATAGAAAAAAACATGGCAAATGAAATGTTACTAATACTAGATTACTACATTTAATTAAAGTTAGCAAAACAACATCCATACATCAAATTTAAAATTTGCTAATAGCAAGTTAGAAACATTACAACTTCCAAAATGCAAAATGATTAAATTCAAGAAGTAGTTGCATCTATCTAAGCATCTTCAATACTTATTGTATTTGATCCCTTGGAAACAGTTGGATCCATATTTAAAGCACAAGAGTCTTCCTCACCATCTTCAGCTACAAATTATAATCCAAAAATAAAAAATTAAATTAGGCAATATATAATGATGATTTAAAAGAAAATTAATTGACAATTTAAATTGTAAAATAATGAAATTAAAGAAACTACCATTCTCACTAAAACCATGCAGCCAACTACGAGTACAAATTAAGGCTTGGACATTTTCTGACAAGAGACGATTTCTATATTTGTTAATGACATGTGATCCAATGCTAAAAGCAGATTCAGAAGCAACTGTAGTAATAGGAATGATCAACACATCACGAGTCATTATGGATAATTCTGGAAAGCGATTATGATTATCCCTCCACCATTGCAAAACATCCAACTCTTCATAGTGCACAAAATCCAAGTTTGGCTCATCCAGATAAACATCAAGTTGTGACTTTCCAACTTTAGTGGCAAGTTGACTAACATGCATTTTCAATTCCTATTACATTTAACAAGTTGAACAAAAAAAAATAAAATCAAATCAATCAAGTACACAACACAAAAACGTAAATACTTACATAATAACATAATTTTAGTAGTTAATAAGCATGTACTTACAGAAAACATTCTTTGATTTATTCCCTTGATTTCCTTTGAAATGGTTGAAGAAATAGTATGGGGTCTTCGGTCAAGATTCTGAGTAGAGACAACATTATTAATGTTTCTTGGGTTTGAATACCTCTTAAAGAGCATGTATAACTTTGTCCGCACATGTTGAATCTTTTCCTCACAAGTAGATTCATCAATGGTTGAGTAACAATAACTCAAGGAAGTAAACTTAATACGTGGGTCAAGAACTGCTCCAAATGCAAGAATGGTGCTATATTCATCCCAGTATTTTGTAAACTTCTCCATCATCATTTCCCCCATACTCCTTATAACCTCATCTTCACTTTGTAAACTCTCAATAATAACACGTTGAATTTTCCACACTTGCAAGAAATATAGGTTAGAAGTAGGATAGGAAGTGCCAGAAATCAAATTAGTAGTATCAAAAAATGGTAACAAGAACTCACAAATTTTTTCTCCTCTTTTCCACTCATCTACTGAAGGACACCACTTGTCATTAGGATCTTTTGATTGAAAATTTGCAAATGCCCATTGATATTTGAGAGTACTACAAAGCATCATATAAGTGGAATTCCATCTAGTAGAAACATCTAGACACAATTGCTTCCCACTACCATCAGACTCAAGGCCCAGCTGTTGAATACATTCTTTAAACTTTCTCATCCTACCCTCCGATCCCTTCACATATTTCACACTCTCTCTAATTTTATGTAATGCATCACTAGCCACTTTTAATCCATGTTGAACAATAAGATTCAAAATATGTGCACAACAACGAATATGAAAAAACTCTCCATCACATAACAACCAACCACTTGTTCCAATATCATTTTTCAAAATGTCTTGCATGTTATTGTTGCGCGCTAACGCGCTTGATACGGCAAGTGCACCGATCGTTAACAAGTAATAAAAGTGAGTAAGTGAGTATCGTCTCCACAGGGATTGGGGTAATTTTCACAATAATATTAATTCTAAATTATTGGAATATAAAATAAAATAAATAAAGACAAAGAAATAGTTGTTGATGTTGGATGATTGTAGTTTGAATAAAA
>PYAF01004583.1:195356-207562 GCA_007407185.1 Glycine tomentella
GCGCGACACGCGTGACACTCCAGAACTTGCTTTATTATTTATTCTCCTCTTTTGACCTGAAATTGCACAATTGGTATTGAAATTAGATTTAAACAATAAAATACTAAACTCAACTAATTCTAAGCTATTTACCTAAGTATTTAATCAAATTCTAACCTAAAACTAGACTAAAAACAAGATGTGTTTGCAACACATCAGTTATCATTGGCGGATGCATTATCTAAAGTGAGAGAAAAAATCTTTTGCTCTATTTTCCAATCTTTCAAAAATTGAAAAACCTTTGAAGTCAAGTCAAATCCAGTGTGAGGAGGAGGCATATGACAAAAATTAAGAATCTTACTATTTAACTTCCAATCAACATCAACAAAATGAGCAGTTAAACATATGTAACCCTCAGAGGTACAAGAGGTCCATAAGTCAGAAGTTAAACATATTCTATTTGGGATACTAGCCATCATCTTTTTTAGCTTCTCTTTCTCTTTCTTGTAAATAGTTAGGACATCAGATTTTATAGTATTCCTAGAAATAGGGTGTGCATCAGGATTCAAATACTGAATCAAACTTCTAATTTTTTTATACTCAACAAAATTAAATGGTAAATCATGCTCAATGATTGCAGCAGCACACATCTCACGTGACACCATTTGATCTAACTTTCGAGACTTCAGCTTTCCTTGTAAGTCTACCATCATTTGACCAACATCTTCAAAATTAGTTCCCTTACACTTTGAAATATGACAAATTAAGTGAGATGTCCCATATGCATGACCCCCAATTTTATACTTTGTTTTACAGGCCTTACACTCTGCTCTTTCTTTCCCATCATCACCTACTCCTATCTTAGTGAAAAAATTCCAATAATCTGAAGTTGTGGCTTTCCGTTTCTTCTTGGTTGGTTCATTAGCTTCAGATAATTCAATAGGTACTTCAGGATTTTCAACATGTTCATGCTCATTCATAGTTTCAGACTCCATATTAAAACTTGACACAACTATTTAATCACTCAAACAAAGCAAACCACTGCAAAAATTACATGTAAAACAACAAAAACTATAAAATACCAGCACAATCTCAACTAACATTATCTGCAAATTTGAATGACATAATCAATAATCACAAACCTTGAGTAACTTTGATATTTTCAATTTGGTTACTTTGATTCGGACATTGAAAGCAATGGAGTTATGATTGATGTTGAGGTGGTGGATATCCAAAAGACCAAAGTTCTTATTGCCCTGCACATAATTTTAGTAGAGGTTACATGACAAGTTTGAGATATTTAGTCTTACAGTACTAGTTCATTACTATTGAGTAAAACAAAGCTTAGAAGAAGATTATTGAAACACCCATTATAATTTTATAAAGCAACTCGCAACTACCTATATATGGCCTTAAATGTTACAAACTTTATGTACTGTATTTTGATAGCCAGCCTTCAAAAAAAGTATTTTGATAGCCTAAAAAATAGTTTTTAAAAAGACATCCCATCATGTTTGATTAGAATGTTTCCAATGTACGAGCAAACCACACATATTTGCATTGTAAGATTGAGTACTGCGGCTTAATTAACCTATTATTGATGCAGCATTATTAGGAAGCTGATGATAATAAACCTTCACATGATGTGTGTGTCTCGAGGCTCCAACCCAAAATTAATTCAAGACCAAGAACCGAACCTATGACAGTATTAATACACAGATAGTAACAAATAACAGAGTAGTCGCTCCAATCCAAAATTCATTTGTGGAAGTGGCCCACGATCAAATTTGGCAAGGGCAAGAACCTAAACTCCTATGACAGTGTTAATACACAGATTACAAATTCATTTGTGGATGTGGCCATAATCGCACACTAATACAAACATAAATACCCTCCTTTCTCTGTTTTCCTATTTTCCTAAAGTTCTTAGCACACACACGTGAAAGTGATTATGCAAAATAATAATTAATAATGCAGTAGAAAACCAAATAGGAGACAGACCAACCTTCACTCCTTCAGTTCACTTTCCCTTTTTGAAGAATGAAGAAACCTTGCTAAGTCGAAGCAACAAGAGGACTCGAGGTCGCGGAAGTGCGGAACTAGAAAGAATCAATGAAGCACGAAGAAGCAGCAGGTCTAGGTGTCGCAGTGCCGTCGGTGCATCACACTTGCACAGGCCACACAGGCGTCCGGCAGAGTCACGGGCTCACGAGGGTCACAGCTGACAGCTTAGGGTGCGGTGCTCAGCTCAGTCACGGGGGGAGGGAGGGAGAGTCTGGAAACTTCACTTTCCCTTTTGATTTTTCACTTCAGCAGCTTTTCTTAATTTCTTTCTTTTACAGCCACTTAAAAACTGAAAAAAAAAGTAACTATTTTTTATATATTTATTTATAATAGCAGCCCGCGGGTTGGCCCGCCCCGACCCGCTAATAGCCCGCATTTTTCCAGCCCGCCCCGTTTTGCTTATATAGGTTACAGATGTCAACTCAGCCCGCGTTTTTTTGCGGGCCAAACGGGCTGGCCCACCGGGCCAGGCCTGTTTTGCCAACCCTACCTCTTGACCAAGTAGATGCATTATGTCTTGACCACCATCTCTTCCCCGCCAAAACTCAGACTTCATATACTCTGTCATTCTCTTACTTGTCGTGAATCCTTTAGACTCCAAAATGTTTCTCCACAATTCCAGTTTCCTATTAACACCATCTTTAGTCTCATCAATAAGCACGATATCATCTGCAAAAAGCATACACCACAACACTTCCTCTTGAATATGTTTCGTTAGTTCATCCATACTAAGGCAAAGAGATAAGGATTAAGAGCTGAACCTTGGTGAATACCTACCATGATAGGGAAATACCTTGATGTTCCATTACAAGCTTTCGCACATGTAGTAGCCCCATCATACATATCCTTGATTGCATTAACATACTTTAATGATACATTTTTCTTCTCAAGAGTCCACCATAAGACTTTTCTTGGGACCCTATCATATGCTTTCTCAAGATCTATGAACACCATATGTAAGTCTTTCTTCTTTTCCCGATATCTTTCCATTAATTATCGCATCAAGAAAATAGCTTCCATGGTACACCTTCCTGACATAAATCCAAATTGATTTACGGAAACCTTAGTCTCCCTCCTTAGGCGATGTTCAATAACTCTCTCCCACAACTTCATAGTTCAACTTATGAGCTTGATGCCTCTATAGTTAGAACAAATCTGGATATCTCCCTTGTTTTTGTAAATAGGCACAAGCATACTTTTCCTCTAAGCATCAGACATCTTATTTGTTTGAAGAATCTTATTGAAAAGATTGGTCAACCATTTTATTACCACATCTCCCAAGCCTCTCCACACTTCAATAGGGACGTCATCGGGTCCTAAAGCTTTATTATTGTTCATCCTCTTTAAAGCCTCCTTAACTTCACGTGTCTTAATTCTGCGCACAAATCTTCTATTCAGACCATCAGAAACGTCCTCCAAATCCACCTCACTTTTATCGCCATCCCCATTAAAAAGTTTGTTAAAATAGTTCATCCATCTTTCACTTACATCTTCATCTCTTACCAAAAGTTTTTAATTTTCATCCTTGATACATCTAACTTGGGTGAGGTCTTTACTCTTCTTATCCCTCATTTTAACACGTTTGTAAATACCTTTTTCACCATCCTTGCTCCCAAGATTTTTATACAAATTGTCAAAAACTTTGCCTCCAGCTTCCCGCACTGCTTTTCATTTTTCCGTTTTTCTAAACTTTTGCAAATTTTCACCATTGGGACATTTATGCAAAGATCTAAAGCATTCCTTTTTCTGTTTAATAGTCTCCTGCACCTCTCTATTCCACCTCCATGTTTCCTTGATAAGAACTTTATTTCCTTTGCTTTCACCCAGTACCCTCATTCCCACATTTTGGACACAAATAACCATCTGATTCCATATTTCATTAGCTTCTCCAATAATCTCCCACGGTCCTTCACGCAACATGTTTTCGTTAAACTCTATTTGTTTTTCCTCCTTTAGCTTCCACCATCTTATCCTTGGGTTTTGCATCCTCTTCATCAAATTAAGAACTTTGTTGAACTGAACCTTTAGAACTACCAACTTATGTTGTGTCACCACACATTCTTCAGGGTAGACCTTACAGTCAATACAATAATTTCTATCTTCCCTTCTAGCCATAAATAAATCAATTTGACAACAATTTTGGCCACTATGATAAGTGATAAGATAAGACTCCCTTTTTCGAAAAAAATGTGTTCGCTAGCATCAAATCGTAGGCTAGTGCAACATTCAAGACATCTTCTCCAGTCCCATTTCTTCTCCCATAGCCAAAACCTCCATGAATTCTATCAAAACCTCCATTGTTTTTACCAACATGACCATTTAGATCTCCTCCTAGGAAAATCTTCTCTTCTTAGGGTATCCCTCTCAAAACCTCCTCTAAGTCTTCCCAAAATTGATTCTTTTCATTTGATTGTAGTCCAACTTGTGGAGCATACACACTAAGGATATTTAAAATTAGATCTCCTACTACAAGCTTAATCATCATAATCATGTCGTCTGTCCTTTTGACGTCCATGACTTTATCTCTGAAACTTCTATCGATCATAATTCCAACCCCATTTCGACTCTTGGATGTAACTGTACACCACAACTTGAAATTGGTGCCCTCCACTTCCTTGGCCTTTTCTCCAACCCACTTAGTTTCTTGCAAGCACACAATATTTACTTTCCTTTTGGCAAAAACATTTGTTAACTCCCTCAGTTTACCCATTAATGTTCCTATGTTCCAGCTTCCCAATTTCATCCTTAACCCCTGGGCGGTGTTTGTCCATCACTCTCGCCCATCTACGTGTTGGGACCCTTGCCTATTTGTCACCAAATCCTAGTGAAGACCTAGCGCCTTGCCTTTCGGCATGGACCCTAGTTCACTTATCACTACATCCCAGGACCGATGTAGCGCCTTGCCTTGCCCCTAGCCCATTTTTCACTACACCTGGGGCCGAATGTAATGTGTCGTTATGAAGGGTACCCTCAAACAAAATATCATAAAGGTTCATCGCATAAAATTAGCTAATTTTTTTACAGTTAATTCGCAACCCCTGACGCCAACCCTCCTCTTTTATCCTGGCTTGGGACAGACCATGCATGCAAACACACATAGGCGGAGTTAGCGAAGGCACTCTGGGTATTGCTTTCTTTTTATTTTTTATATCTTAAAGTTTATTTTCTTATAAATGCTTATTTGAGTTGTAATCTCGTATTATGATCCACACAAGAAGAAAAAACTATCAAAATTGGGTACGTATGCATTAATAATATTATTTTTTTTCCATAGTTTTGAATCATTTGATACATTGAAGGATGTTCTATTCAACCACTATTTGTGGTAACTTTTAAGGAAAATGTCCATAACTATGACCTATTTGCACACTTTCTGCGAGTGAATGACATTGAAGTCGTTTTATTTAATTTTTACATTTTGATATAATTGTCATTGTATAAGTGACTAGGATGTTTTGGGTGGTATAATTATTCCCTTTCTTTTACTTTCTATATGCCTTTATATTTGTTGCTGCTTTATGCTAATGTTTTGGTTGAAAAATGTTCTTTGGTTTATACAATTATTATAATTTCTTATTCGTGGTGTTATAGATGTGATAAGGGATGATCTGACAAACAATGTACCAAACATTATATTTTCAAAACTTGGAGTGCAGCTTCACAAGAGGGATCAACACCCTCTTGGGATAGTAGGTAACAGCTAATAAGCTAGTGCAAAGATAACTATAAAAATTGGTGAGAATTCATCCATATCTTAGAACAAGAGATAGTAGGTAACCTTTGAAAACAATATGAATACACTCAAATCCCAAGAGGAGGGGCTGAATTGGTATAAATTTGACATTTTAAAACTTTTACAAAATCAAAGTTGAAGGATCTTTATCACTTTGTTAAACCAATGAAACTTCAATTCAACCCAACCACTCAGTCCAAGGAATCTATGACAAGAATCTGCACCTGTTGATTAAGAAAGAAATCACAATTGTCAATAGATCAAGATAACAAAAAGAGATAGAGAGATCAACACAAAAACATATATGTTTTCACTTCTCAAGAGAAACTACATCCAGTTCTTCTAATCAAACAAGATTAGAGTTCTACTAAATCAAATTTGTTCTTTTACAGCTGCTGCATGTGATTATCCTTATCCACCCTAGATAAAGAATAAGAATTCTAACACCCTATTAAAAATCAAATCACAAAGAACTTGAGAACTCTACTCAGTCTTTTATCCCTAGAGAACACTACTCTAAAAAGCTTGAAAGAAAACTATTTTGATCTTAGCCTTACACAAACTTCAAACAAAACAATTAACTAGAAAAGTTTAAGAGAGACACAACCTATGATCCTCAGTGAATGAATTGAATGAATGAATGTTACCAATCAATTCCTAGGTTGCATGAATGTTGGTGAACAAAAAATCAACTCTCTTGAACTTTTTTTCAATGATCTTGTCTTAACACATCATCACCAATGAAGCATGTAAACTTTTGATCTCAAACAAGAATTGTATCACTCAGAAAATATGTTTCTTGGACCTTTGAAAGCTTAGAAAGTGTTGAGTAATTCGTAAACTCAGAATGTAAGTTGTATCTCAAAGCATAAATCCAAAAGCTTTAAATAGAAAACATATTTAACAGAATGTAATCGATTAATACATTATGTAATCGATTATTTTTATGAGATGTAATTGATTAATATAACAAGTAATCGATTAAAATGTTCTTGAGACAATCTGAAAAATTTTCATGAACAATGTAATTAATTAAAGCAGATAATCTTAGTTATGAAATAAGCCTTGGTAATCGATTACAGATAAGTGATAATCGATTAAGGCAATCATGCATATTCTTAAATGAACTTGTGTAATCGATTACAGTAGAGTGGTAATTGATTAAGATAGTCATGCATATTCTTAAATGAACTGGAGTAATCGATTACAGTAGAGTGGTAATCAATTAAAACAGACAAATATGTTTTGCATTTTGTGCTATATAATCGATTATGATTTGCTGGTAATCGATTAAAATGTTATTCATGACTTTTTCAGAGATAAACAGAACTTGTGTAATCAATTATCTAATTGTGTAATCGATTAAAACAGTGCAAAATGAATTTTTCAAAAGCTAAGCCATGGAATGTTTCTTTTCAAATGCAAACATGAAAACCTTATCTTGTTTTCTTAAAACATGTATGCATGAATATTTTTATGCTTTATGTTATGCAAGGATCACAAGATAAGCCTGTTAAGTTACTTTACAAATTACAAATGCCTTCAATTGAATGGCATGCAAAAAGCTAAAATCTTTTAAGTGAAAGGGCTTCATCCTTGATCTTCTCTTCAGCTCCCCCTATATCTAACAATCTCCCCTTTTTGGCTTTGATCATGCCAAGTATCAATTGAACATTTGTTGCCTTTTCATGTGCATGAGAGAGATGAATGATAGGAGCTTCAAACTTAACCTGAAATTAACTCAACCTTTTTCCAATATCAAGTGTTAAGTAGTCTTGCACAAGCATAAAAAATTTCTTAGATTGCTCCCCGTATTTTATGTAATATTTCACAAACTTCAGAAAAATAGATTTAGAGCAATAAGATTCAATATTTCAATCCATAAGCACATTTCTTTCTTGTTCAATCATTTGTTCAATTTATTTTCTCCCCCTAATTAGCTTATCAAAGACAAAAAATCAGTGTAAGATTAAGATAAACAAGGAAAAAAACATAATTTGTTTGATGATTAAAGAGTACACTTAACCAAAAGTAAATAAAACATTAATCAGAAAACAACATCAAGAGACAAACTAGAAAACACAATGAGAAACATAGCAAGACAACATGTAATCAGAGAGCACAATCAAGCAGCCTAATCTGGAGCTTGTCAAACTCATCAAGGACAATCCTAGCTTCAGTATTTTCTAGCCTAGATCTCATTTGTTCCAAGGATGAGTTGGTTTCAGCCTTATGCTCATGATGTAGGGATAATAGAGCATGCATTTTCTGAATCATTATAGATTCAAAAGGGTTGTACTGCTGTTGAGCAGTGCCTTCTTCAGCTTCTCCTTAAGCACCTTCAGCTTGAGGTAGCTGACTAGCCATCTGCCAACCTTTAGGAGTTCTTCACCAAACCAAGCTTGTTCAAATGCTTTGTTTTGATCAGGTTGGTGGTGTCAATTGTGTTGTCAACAATTTCATTTGAAACATCAATTTTATAATAGTCAATGAACCTAGAGATTAGCACAACATATGGAAAGTTATAGTTGATCAATCTAGAGGCCTTCAACATTGTTTCAACAAACACAAGAACCCAGTTAATTTGGTAGAAGTTTTTTTGCCATATACCAACTGTAAGTCATCATCAGTGGCTTGGGTATGGTTTGTAGACCTTGGAGTCAGAATATATGTGATAATATAGTGATGCAGTTTGTCTTCACCTGTCATATTACCAGTTCCAAGCCTTAGCTTCTGCCTAACTTAAGGGTCTTGAAGCATCCCTCTATAGGTATCAATCTTGTTGCAGCCACCAATTTCCTCCTCAAATCTCCTAACTCCAACAGGAGAAATCCCAGCTACAACAGACCAAACCTCTTCATCAATCACCATGGGAACACCCTTCGCTTGAGAGCGAATTACCCCATCCATGCTAGCTTTTGCACAGGAGTAAAACACCTTCACCAGCTCACGATAGAAAGTACCCTTAAACACAAGAAATTTCCTCAAGCCTTGAATTTCAAGAAGGTTAAGGAATAGGAATCCATCATGGATGAACCAGTCAAGGTCCAAATACTTTGGATGCATGACCAGCTTTGTAGCATTGAACTGGATATAGTTCACCTATCTTTTTCTTCAGGGAACCAGAAATTCACCCTATTCCCAAAAGGGTTTAAGGATACCTCAGCTTTTCTTTTGCTAGTTTTGATTTTCTTAGAGGTACACATGGTAGCTTGGGTTTAGAAAAGATAAATGGTCAGTGTTTGGGATTGGAAGAGAGAAGAAGACAGCTCAAAAATTTCAATAAGCTCGGAGAGGAGAGAATGAATTCAGGTGTGAATTTTATCTCTTGTGTAATGTTGTATTTATAGGGGTTTTAGAGTTCAAATTTTGAATTTTGAATGAATATAAAAGCTTTTTCGTGTACCCAGAGGCTTAACTACTCAGTAGCAATTTGAATTTTGAATTTAAGAGTAGATATGGCAGTTTAGATTTCCAAGAAATCTTCAGAAATTGCAGTAACGCCATAAGTAATCGATTACGAAAGCTCGGTAATTGATTAATTCGTAACCAAACAGAAGTTTTGCATTATGTGTAATCGATTAAATCGATACGTAATCGATTAAACCAGTGAGAACATAAACCAGAACAACATACAGTAATTGATTACCATAATATGTAATCGATTAAACCAATGTGGTTTTGAGTCATCATAAGTTTTGTATCTTATGTAATCGATTAATTCGATGATGTAATCGATTAATTCGATGATGTAATCGATTACTCCAGAGATTTCAAAAAATTTGGATTCAGTTTAAGCATCCAGTAATCAATTATATCATTGATGTAAGGCTTTGTGCACAGCAGCTTCTAGCAGAGATATACTCAGCTTCAGCAGTAGATAAAGCGAAACAAGATTGCTTTTTGCAGTGCCAAGAGATTAGTGAGCTGCCTAAAAGGTGACAAGTTCCACTTGTACTCTTTCTATCCAATTTGCACCCTGCAAAGTCAGAATCAGAATATCCAATTAAGTTGAGAGATGCACCTTTATGATACCAAAGTCCAACTCTTGGTATAGACTTGAGATACTTGAGGATCCTTTTGACAGCAGTAAGGTGTAATTCTTTGGGATTTGCTTGATATCTAGCACACAAATACACGCTTAACATAATGTTAAGTCTACTTGCAATCAAGTATAACAAAGATCCAATCATTCCTCTGTATTTTGACTCATCAACACTTTTTCCTTTATCATCTGAATCAAGATAGGTTGATGTAGCGATTGGAGTTGTAGCATCCTTGCTCTTCTCCATTTCAAACTTTTTGATCATTTCCAAGCAATACTTGGTTTGACTAAGAAATGTCTCGTTCTTCATTTGCTTGACTTGTAGTCCTATAAAGAATGTGAGCTCTCCCATCATAGACATTTCAAATTCACCCTGCATTGAGACAGAAAATTCTTTGCACATTGATTGATTAGTTGAACCAAATATAATATCATCAACATAGATTTGAACCAACAAGATATCATTGCCTTTTTTCTTGATAAACAAGGTTTTGTCCACTTGTCCTCTTATAAAAGATTGGTCAAGCAGAAATTTGTTCAATCTCTTATACCAAGACCTTGGAGCTTGTTTCAAACCATATAAAGTTTTTCTCAATTTGAAAACATGGTTAGGATGTTTGTAATCAATAAATCCAGGAGGCTTATCAACATATATCTCCTCATCAATGTAACCATTTAAAAATGCACTTTTAACATCCATTTGAAACAATTTAAAATCCATCATACATGCATATGCTAGCAACAACCTAATGGCCTCTAACCCTTCTACAGGAACATAGGTTTTATCATAGTCTATGTCTTCCTCTTGGTTGTAACCTTTTGCAACCAATCTAACTTTATTCCTAACTACAATGCCACTTTCATCAAGTTTGTTTCTGAAAACCCACTTGGTGCCAATTGGTTTATGAGAAGAGGGTCTAGGAACTAATTCCCAAACTTCATATCTCTTAAATTGATTCAAGTCATCATGCATGGCCATCATCCAATGTTCATCAAGCAAAGCTTGGTCAATGCTCTTTGAATCAATTTGTGAAACAAGAGCCATAGTATAACAAAGATTTCTTACAAAGAATCTAGTAAAAACTCCCTTGGAAACTTCCCCAATTATATTATCAAGGGAAAGGTCTTTAGTTGTTCTCCAATCCTTGGGCTTTTGTAATGATGTTGACTGATCCACTTCATCATATGGTTCTTCATTTTCCTTTTTATTTAGATCCTTGAGTTGCAAATATTCTTCCATTGGTCCTGCATCAACATCATACTTCTTTTCCTCCTTAGAGGAGTTAGACTTATCACATATAACATGGACAGATTTCTCTACACATAATGTTCTTTTATTAAATATTTTATAACCCTTACTTTGCAAAGAATAACCAAGAAAAATAGGGCAAAAGAACCAAAAGGGTGTTTTTTTTTAAAATATTTACAGATAAGGTGCGTTTTCAAAAATATTTGCAAATCTGGTGCAGGAGGGTACCTATATTTACAAATCTAGTGCTGTGCAACATGCCTGATTCAGGCATGTTGCAGCAGCACCAGATTTGGTAGATAAGGCTCCCCGCTCTGTAGTTCCTTCATATCTTGGCTTCCAGTGTTCTGTCTCTGCTAAACTGCCAACCATTCTAGTGTTTTTTGGTTTTTTCAGAGATTTTTGAAGTTGTTTTGAGTGACGAGAAGCATGAGTTCAAGTGGCGATTCTGTTCGCGTTTGTGGGATTAGGGTTTGCTGCGCATGGTTAGGTTGTGTTTAGGGTATGGTCATGCGACGATAGTTTGTGGTTAAGGGTTTAGGGTTTGGTGGGCATGGGACGTGACGTTTGGGCTAGGGTTGGGGTAGGGTTAGGTTTCATAGTCATGTGACGATGGTTTACGGTTAATGGTTTAGGGTTTGGTGGGCATGGTATGTGACGTTTGGGCTAGGGTTGGGGTAGGGTTGGTTTCATGGTTCTGGTTGCATGGTTTAGGGTTGGTGGGCTTGTTGAATGATGCCCAATCAATATGTGTATAATTAGGGTTTAGGTCTTGGGTTACAGACCTAGTGTTTATGGATTCCGGTTTAGTTTTAGGGCTTATGTTGTGATTAGGGTTTAGGGCTTGGGTTACAGATTTAGGGTTTATGGATTGAAAAATAAATAAATCTCTACTTTATATACGTATATATAATAAATACATGTCTATTGTCTAGGAACATCAAAAACTGCATCTGTAAAGACACGCTCTGCTTGTGTACTTTCCTTCTTTTATCACATGCTACATCTCCCTGTAACCAGTAATAGTGCCTTCGTAGTTGTAGTACAGTAAACATACAGTGTCCGCTTATTAGTTTATCATGCTAAGTTATGATTGTATGAACCTTTAAAGTTGTAACAAGTTATTTGCTGCATTT
>PYAF01004583.1:207662-223801 GCA_007407185.1 Glycine tomentella
ACCATAAACCACAAACCCTGATACCATTACCATACACCCCAACCCTAAACCCTAATTATTTAACCCTCATACAATAACTACACATTAACCCTAAATTCTAAATTCTAATCATTTTATCCAGACAAACCCTAAACCATATACCAAACTTTACATCCCAACCAAACCTTAAACCCCAACCAAACCCTAAACTCAACACAAAACCCTAAACCCCAAACACCATGTACGCCTGTCGACACAACCTAACCCCTCACCCGAATACCCAACCCCTAAACCCTAACTAAACCCTAAACCCAAGACCCTAGCCAAATCCTAAAGCCAAACCTTAAAGGTGAGGGGTTAGGGTTGTGTCGGTAGGCGTACATGGTGTTTAGGGTTTAGGACGTCACTGAACACGCCCACCAACCCTAAACCATGCAACCAGAATCATGAAATCTAAGCCTAACCCAACCCTAACCCAATCCTAACCCAAGGTTTTGTGGTGAGTTTAGGGATTGGTTGGGGTTTAGGGGTTGGCTGGGGTTTAGTGTTTGGCTAGGGTCTTGGGTTTAGGGTTTACGGTTTGGCTGGGGTTTAGGGATTGGTTGGGGTTTAGGGTTTGGCTAGGGTCTTGGGTTTAGGGTTTATAGTTTAGGATTTGGTTGGGGTTTAGGGGTTTGGTATTCGGGTGAGGGGTTAGGATTGTGTCTGCAGGCGTACATGGTGTTTGGGGTTTAGGACGTCACTGAACACGCCCATCAACCCTAAACCATGCAACCAGAATCATGAAATTTAAGCCTAACCCAACCCTAGCCCAAACGTCACATACCATGCCCACCAAACCCTAAACCCTTAATCTCAAACCATTGTCACATACCATCCCTCAAACGTGAACAGAATCACCACTTGAACTCAGGCTTCTCGTCACTCAAAACAACTTCAAAAATCTCTGAAAAAAATGAAAAAATACACTCGAATGGTAGGCAGTTTAGCAGAGACAGAACACTGAAAGCCAAGATATGAAGGACCTGCGGAGCGGAGGGGCCTTATCTACCAAATCTAGTGCTGCTGCAACATGCCTGAATCAGGCATGTTGCACAGTACCAGATTTGTAAATATAGGTACCCTCCTGCACCAGATTTGCAAATATTTTTGAAAACGCACCTTATCGGTAAATATTTTTAAAAAAAACACCCTTTTGGTTCTTTTGCCGAAAAATAGCTTCATTAGCTTTAGCATCAAATTTGCCAAGAGAATCTTTACCATTATTTAATACAAAACACTTGCAGCCAAATGCTCTTAAGTGAGATATATTTGGCTTTCTACCTTTGTATAGTTCATAAGGATTTTTCTTTAAAAAAAACCTTATAAGTAACCTATTCAAAGTATAGCAAACTATACTCACTGCATCAGCCCAAAAGTGTTTAGGCAAATTTGTTTCATTAAGAAGGGTTCTTGCTCCTTCTTCAAGGGATCTGTTTTTCCTCTCCACAACACCATTTTGTTGAGGTGTTCTTGTAGCTAAAAAATTGTGGTTGATTCCATATTCTTCACAAAACTTTTCAAAGTACTCATTTTGTAATTCAACACCATGATCACTTCTTATTGAAACAATGTTGCATGCCTTTTCATTTTGTATGATCTCGGCTAATTTTCTAAATGTTGTGAATGCATCACTCTTAGATCTTATAAACAAAGTCCATGTATATCTAAAGTAATAATTAACAATAACAAGCCCATAGAATTTACCCCCCAAACTCATGGTTCTAGAAGGACCATATAAATCCATATGAAGCAATTCAAGGGGTCTAGAGGTTGAAACAACATTTTTACTTTGAATAGACATCTTAGATTGTTTTCCCTTTTCACAAGCATCACATATTTTGTTCTTCTCAAACTTGAGCTTAGGTAAACCAATGACTAGGTCCTTTCTTATAAGCTTGTTCATATGATGCATGTTTATGTGACTAGCTCTCCTATGATGCCATGTATCATTTACTTTACTTACAAGACAACTATTATTATGAATAAATCATGCTCAATGGAGAGAACCTATATGTCACCCTTTCTCTTACCAACATTGGTTGACCTCATCATTTTGACCATCACATATTAAGCAACAATTGTCATTGAATTAGACAGAGACCTTTATCGCATAGTTGGCTTATGCTTAGGAGGTTGTGCTTCAAACCTTCCACATAAAGCACATTCTTTATCTTTATTTTGAAGCTATCTCCTATATTTCCTTCTCCAATAATCTTTCCTTTATTATTATCACCATAAGTAACATATCCTTCATCTTTGAGAATCAAATTTGAGAGCATGGACATGTCACCTGTCATGTACCTTGAGCAACCACTATCAAGATACCATAGGGGGTTAGTTGGCTTCCTTTTTCTCTTAGGTACCCAAATCCATTCATCATTATTCACAAAATATCTCCTTGCATAGCACCTAATGGATGTATGACCTTTCTTCATGCAATAATTGCAAGTAATAGTGTTTGATGATCTTTCAAAATGATTTAATTGATGATGCTTTGTTTTTGAAAGGTCTTTTTGATACTTTTGTTTTGGAAGCACAAACCTTGTTTTTCCAAAAGTTTTTGATTCATGTATGTACCCCAAACCAGAAGTATCTGCAGCATATTTTTGCACACTTAGCATTTGATTTAAATTGCATTTACCTTTATAAACTCTTTTCAAAAGATCAACCAAATAAGAATTTTCTGAAAGCAAAAGCATATATTTTTCACCTTGACTCTTTTTGTAATCATCAAATTCTTTTTGTAAAACCTTGCATTTATCAACATTTAAAGATGATGAGGCACAAACACATCCATTAGCTTTGTAACTTGAAACAAGCTTTTCATTTGCTTCTTTCAAATTGCAAAGTTCAGATTGCAATTTCGCAATTTTGGTAACATGCCATTTGAGATTACCTTTCAGCCTATTATTGGTTTGTGCAAGTTTTTGGGCCTCTTCATGCATCTCATAGAAAACATCAACCATATTATCATATTCAGAATTTACCTCTGATTTAACACTTGAGAATTCTTCATCATCACTTATTGTAGAGGTGAAACACATATTTGCTTCTTGATTCTCATTAGTTGATTTAGAAGTAGTTGAATCATTTTCTTCCCACTCTATGTATGCCTTCTTTGGCTTCCCCTCCTTTCTAGTCTTCCTCTCACCTTGTTGCTTCTTCAAAAAGATTGGACATTAAGATTTAACGTGTCCAGGTTTACCACAGTCGAAGCAAGTGAAGTTGGTGGAGTTGTTGTTGTTGCTGTCATTTTTTCTGTTAAACCTTGACAACTTTTTGTTCTTGTTTCTTCTCATAAACTTGCTGAATTTCTTCACTATTAGGTTCATATGTTCATCACTTTCATCTTCACTTGACTCTTCTTCCTTTTCCACATGAGTTGATGCAATTTTCAAGGCTCTACTCTTGTGTTTCTTCTCTGCATCCTTTGCATGTGTTAGTTGTGACATTTCACGTTCATACTCAAGAAGTTTACCAAAAAGTGCAGCCATGGACATCTTGGATAGATCTTTTGATTCCTTGATTGTTGTAACTTTTGGTTGCCATGGTCTTGTGAGACATTTCAATATTTTGATGTTCAATTCTTCAACATCAAAGATCTTCCCAAGACCAAGAAGATGATTGACAATGTGAGTGAACCTTGTTTGCACCTGAGAGATGTTTTCTGTGTTGCTCATCTTGAACATTTCATATTCACGAATCAAGCCATGCTTCCCTGATCGTCTCACTTCATCTGTTCCTTCATGAGTTACTTCCAACATCTCCCACATTTCCTTTGCGCTTTTACACCTAACAGTTCTAAAGAATTCATCAAAAGAAAGAGCAGATATAATCATGTTTTTAGCTTTAAAATCATACTATACAACTCTTTTTTTGCTTCTGTCATCTCATCCCACTCCTTGGGAATTCTTTCATTATCAACAACTTTTGTAGGGATCAAAGGACCCTTCTCAATAGCATTCCAAGCACTGGGTTGTTTGATTGAATAAAGATTTGCATACGATTTTTCCAAAAACTAAAATGCTCTCCTTCAAACATCGGAGGACGATTGACGGAGGCACCCTCTTTAAAGGTTATCTATGTGATATTCATTTTCTTGAAAAGATAGTGATCTTGATCAACTTTCAAGAACCATCTCTTAATATCAATTGAAAACAATATGAATACACCCAAATACCAAGAGCAGGGTGAATTGGTATAAACTTGACCTTTTAAAACTTTTACAAAATCAGAGTTGAAGGATCTTCATCACTTTGTAAAACCAATGAAACTTCAATTCAACCTAACCACTCAGTCCAAAGAATCTATGACAAGAATTTGCACTTGTTGATTAAGAAAGAAATCACAATTGTCAATAGATCAAGATAATAAGAAGAGATAGGGAGATCAACACAAAAACATATACTGGTTCACTTTTCAAGAGAAGCTACATCTAGTTCTTCTAATAAAAAAAGATTAGAGTTCTACTAAATCAAATTTGTTTTTTTACAAGTTGGTACATGTGATCATCCTTATCCACCCTAGATAAAGAATCAGAATTCTAACACCCTATTAGAAATCAAATCACAAAGAACATGAGAACTCTACTCAGTTCTTTATCCCTAAAGAACACTACTCTAGAAAGCTTGAAAGAAAACTATTTTGATCTTAACCTTACACAAACTTCAAACAAAACAATTAACTAAAAAAGTTTAAGAGAGACACAACCTATGATCCTCAGTGAATGAATTGAATAAATAAATGTTACCAATCAATTCCTAGGTTGCATGAATGTTGATGAACAGAAAATCAACTCTCTTGAACTTTTTTTCAATGATTTTGTCTTAACACATCATCACTAATGAAGCATGTAAACTTTTGATCTCAAACAAGAATTGTATCACTCAGAAAATATGTTTCTTGGACCTTTGAAAGCTTAGAAAGTGTTGAGTAATTCGTAAACTCAGAATGTAAGTTGTATCTCAAAGCATAGATCCAAAAGCTTTAAATAGAAAACATATTTAACAGAATGTAATCGATTAATACGTTATGTAATTGATTTTTTTATGAGATGTAATCGATTAATATAACAAGTAATCGATTTAAATTTTCTTGAGACAATCTGGAAAATTTTCATAAACAATGTAATCGATTAATACGTGATGTAATCGATTAAAATAGATAGTCTCACTTATGAAATAAGTCTTGGTAATCGATTGCAGATAAGTTGTAATCGATTAAGGCGGTCATGCATATTCTTAAATGAACTTGTGTAATCGATTACAATAGAGTGGTAATTGATTAAGACAGTCATGCATATTCTTGAATGAACTAGAGTAATCGATTACAGTAGAGTGGTAATCGATTAAAACAGACAAATATATTTTGCATTTTGTGCTATGTAATCAATTACGATTTGCTGCTAATTGATTCAAGTGTTCTTCATGCCTTTTTCAGAGATAAATAGAACGTGTGTAATTGATTATCATTGTGTAATGATTAAAATAGTGCAAAATGGATTTTTCAAAAACTAAGCCATGGAATGTTTCTTTTCAAATGCAAACATGAAAACCTCATGTTCTTTTCTTAAAATACGTATAAATGAATATTTTTATGCTTTAAGCTATGCAAGGATCACAAGATAAGCCTCTTAAATTACTTTACAAATTACAAATGCCTTCAATTGAATGACATGTAAAAAGCTAAAATCTTTTAAGTGAAAGAGCTTCATCCTTGATCTTCTCTTCAGCTCCCCCTTTATCTAACAACCTTGAGGTATCATTTGGTTGCAAGACAATGGCAAATGCCTCAGGAATCATCACCAGATAAAATAACACCAAATTGTGACTCCAAACATGGTATGCAATTAGATAATAGAATGAGAATATATTGCAAGTAAATATCCATGTGAGTTTTAATGGTTAGGTTGATTATAATTATCACATGCTATTCATTTTAAGTTGTTTTGTTAAATGGGATATTTTGTAATTGTAATTTCTTAAAATAGATAAATAGGTATTATAATTCAACTTTAACCATCAATTAGATAGATAGGTATTACAAATTAATGGGAAAAACTTTATAGAGACTTTAAAAATTGAGACTTCCTCAGTTTACTTTACATACAACAAGATTATCACCTTTTCCTTTTGTAGTAATTTTTTATTACTTAGGTTTGACTTTGACTATCCCTTTGGCACAAATTTTTTTCCTTAAAATAATTGTTAGCATAAAGCATCATTGGAGCTCAAGAAGCATGGATTCATAAAAGTACCCAGTTTCTTAGTTCCTGTATTATAAATTCTTCTAACCAGGCTACTGATTCACCTTGAAGTGTTTTCTGTCATTAAAATCTATTATGTCATTAGAATCTATTCATCCAGATGTTCTTATTTACACACTATTTTGTAATATGATGTCAATTAGGGGTATGAAACAAAGAATTCAAAACTATCAGAATGGTTTAAAAACCACCAGTTGGACCGTGACTTAGGCAAAGTTGTGGTAAGGATTCAAAACTTGATTTAGTTCGGTCATTAGATTGTGAGGGGGGTTTTTTTATGCTTATTGATGTTATAAAATTTGATGCTTCAGGTAAAACCAATAAGAGAAGGGTCAAGCATTGGTGTTAGAGTTCCTCTTGTTGTGACTCTTCATGTTGATGATAAGAATGTTAATGATGAGGCAATTGTAATGGCTTTGGCATATCTATATGGACACCACCCTAAGCTTAATGATAATAATACATTTTGTGTTCTTGTTGTCGCTTCCTATCTTGACATGCAAGTATGATATTTACACAATAACTTGAAACCATTTATATGTTTTATTTTGTTAGTTAGTGTTAAATTGCTTCTTAAATTTTGCAATACTTTTTATTAGGTCTATCTATAGTTCTATACATCTATCTATAAAAGATTTATGTGGAATTTGTACCGATTTCATTATATCTGAGCTGTGGACTTCCAACTTCATGGCTTATGAGGTTCAAGGATCTAGATGCTTGTATAGCCCCATTGTCAAATTTAAATAATAATGCATAGTTTTATTGGTTAGTTATTAGTGGTGTATGATTGTAAGCTAGAAGTTGTTTTCTATGTGTAATTTATTTGTTCTCTTTGATATGCAAGTAACCCTATATAATAATAATAATAATAATAATAATAATAATAATAATAATAATAATAATAATAATAATAATTTGATAAGGTTATGAAATAATAAAATATGGGCAATTTTGTTTTTTTATAAATAAAAAAGACATTTTAATACGGTTCTTTGAAAAATCGTCTTAGAATGTAGTACTCTAAGACGGTTTTTGGGAACCGTTTTAGAAAAAAGACATTCTAAGACGATTTTTTAAAAAATCGTTATAGAATTCTCAATTTTTTATTATAAAAAGTCATTTTTAGACAGTTCTATGGAAAACTGTCTTAGAAATTATGCATTCTAAGACAGTTTTTGTGAAAACCTTCTTAGAAGGTCCACTTTCTAAAACGATTTTGTTTAGAAACCATCTTAAAAACATTCATTTTTTATTATTTTTTATTGAATAAAACAACTTCTAGGACGATTCCAAGATAAAATCGTCTTAAAAAGTGTACCCTTCAAAGACGATTTGAAAATCGTCGTTAAAAGCCATAAATAACTTTCTTTAAAAATGCCTTTTTTCAATAGTGAGAATAGGTTTGGATTTTGGATGAAAGATGACTCCATGGCGTGGAACCTTATAACAACAATCTAATATCTAGACTTAACCGAATATACTACATCAACATTGAAGTGCTAGAAAATGCAATAAGTTGCTTGAGTCATTCTGATTGGTGCTGGCTTTTATGGACTATCGAGTTTCCTATTCAAAGAGGCCCATTAAAATAGCACCATTCCAGGGGAGATATTTTTTCCCCGGGAAGCCTCGATATCCATCTATCATACTTGACCTTAATTGACCTCCTATCTCTTACTCTCCACCGACATCCTTCCTCCATAATCCACATGGAACTATTATTGTTCGTCCACGTGTAACTTGGTCTAAAACTCCTTCTGCCCTCCTAAATAGATGAGTTCATGAAGTATTTGGCCTTCATCATCTTAGCCATAAGGGACTTCTCATTTGTCATAATTCTCCACAATTGCTTCGCTAGAAGTGGAAGATTAAAATCATGCAAAAAATGAAAGCCTAGGTTGCCTTTTATTTTGTTTCTAGAAATTTTCTTCCAACTCATCCAATGAATCTTCTTCCCATCAATATCTCCACCCCCAATAAAAATGGGTTGTAAGCCTTTCAATCTCATCACAAATGACTTGGGAAAAGAGGAAGCATCCCATAACATAAGATGGGATTGATTGCACCATTGATTTGATTAACACCTCATGATTTGTTTTGTATGAACTCTCTTTTTCCAACCTTTGTGCTTTTTCCAAATTTTGTCTCTACAAAATTGAAGATATGGGTTTTGGATTTTTCCACCAGAGTAGGAACCCCAAAGTACCTCTCATGACTTTCAACCGCCTTTACTCCTAACTGATGGAAACATTCAAAGGAAATAAAGATATTGTCTGTAATCAATCTATTAGGAACAAAAGCACTATGGTTCTCCCCCATAATATCGAGCAAAATAATCTTTAGCCTATTGGCAATATTTTTGTTCATAGTTTTAAAGAGAACATTGCATAGACTAATGGGTTTGAAATTAGAGGCCAAAGTTGGGTTTTTTAGTTTAGGAATCAAAATAATATAGATCTTATTAATACATGTGGAATCACCCTCATCGTTGATGATATCAAGAACTTTTCATGTCATCATTACCAACCCATGTCCTAAAAGTGTTTGTAAAATATTGAAGGTGTTCCATCATGCCTAGGAGTTCTAGTGGAATGCATCTTATTAAGAGCCTCTTTTACCTCTTTTGTTGTGAATGATTTGTTGAGGATGTCCATTGTCTGGGGCTCAAGTATTTTTGTAACAACCTTTGTTACCTCTATTTCATCTATTGGGTTTGAGGAGGTAAACACTGTGGAAAAATATTGTGCCAGGACCTTTGTCATGTCCTTTTTATCTTCCAACACACCTTTATCTTCCACGTGAAGTTTCTCAGTAGTGTTTACCTTTTTTTTTTATTGAAAAGCCTTCCTATGGAAAAAAAATTGTTTTTGTCTCTATGCTCAAGCCACGCCTCCCTAGACCATTGTTCTTAGAGAATTTCTTCCTGCCAAAGAAGATCATCCATTTCTCGTTCAACAATGATGGTTTCATTCACTACTTCCTCATATTGCCTCATACTTTGCAACTTCTCTAGTCTCTTCTTACCCTACTTAACTTTCTTTTTGATACACCTAAAACTCGTACTCCCCTATAACTCCACATTTTATCTTGTGCGAGAGATATTTTCCTTAACATTAACCCCAAGGAATCCACAAAGAGGCTACCACTTGGTCACACTCTTTCTTTTCCAGCCAACTACTCAAATATGTATAGCTTGACTTTCTTCATCCTCCTTGAGTTGGTCCTTAAAGTTGCTTCTAACATAATCTTATTGTGGTCTGATCCATGCCTATCAAGATGGAAGACATTGTGTACCTTCCAAACCTCACACTAGGACGAGTTGGCAAACACTTCATTTAAGTGTTCCTTCACATTTGCCTCCCCTTTCCGCTTCTTCGACCAAGTGAATTAGTATCCCGAGAATCCGAGGTCCTTCAAGCCACAACCCTCCACCCCATCTAAAAAGGACTAGATCTGATTAATATTTGCTTGGATCCCACCTCACTTATCTTTTGACGAAAAAATAAGATTAAAATCCCATAGACAAACCCAAGGATAAAATTGGAAATTTGGGCATAAGATAAAATTGAGATAGTTTACCATAGGGTTAGTTGTATTTAGGGTCAAAACATAGAATCTTAGTTCTTACGATTCTTTGTTCTCACCCTTAGCCAAGTTAGAAATTACTAAAGGAAATAACTAGATGTACTAATTTAAGTAAAAGGATTTCTTATCCAAGAAATTAGACTTAATCAAGGAGAAGAAACACCAGTGACCTTTTTGCAAAAGAAGTTTGCAATAAGAGTTTTTTCTTCGCTACTTCATCAATATTCTTATCCTCGAGAGCTTGCCTAAGAGCATCTCTGGTTCTCAACAACTTTGCCTCTAGAGCTTCAAGGCGAGCTTGAGAAGGCAGGGGTACATATGACTACAAGATATCATCAGGGTCTTCAACAATTGTTGGCACCATGTGTGTGAAGAAGATCTTAGAGTAGGGTTTATGGACAATGAAAGAGTATTTGCAATTAGACTCACCAGAAATCTCACTGATCCATTGAAATAGAAATTGAGAGAAACTTAAGATGCATTTGAAATCTAGATTTCTTTATCTATTAAAACTCTTATTATTTCTACTTGCTTACACTTTTTTTTCTATTTTACAATTAATTTTTAGACCAACTCAATTTTGATTCGTTGTCCTATGATAATTTGTTATTTGGGAACTATTATTATTGTGTGTTTGGATTTTCGATCCAAACTAGATTTGGCCCAACCTCCATTTCAGATAAGCACTCTTTATCTTACTTTTACGGTAATTACATGTTTTACTTTGTGTTACCACATATCTACCGACAAAACAAACACATTTTAGAATATGATATTCAAACTTTAGGTTAATGTTACTATTGTATAAGATACGTTTATTCTTAAGCGGCAATATATATTATGCAACAAAACGGAGTAGTATTCCTTAATTTTTTATTTTTTTGTTTTCGCATTTGCAGCTGTCCGAATCATTCTAGCTAACTAGCTAACTGGAGTATGATTCCCTTATGCAAAGATGTGTGCTTTTTAGCAAAAAATACCAAGATTAGCCTAATCGGTTAATCACAAACCGTATCAAACCAAATACTAGTTACTTAACAACACTTGTAATTTTTTATCCATTTAATAGCATGTGACATGACGTGGGACAACTCAGCCGGCAGCAGCAATGCAGGCACTGCATAAGTTCGGTGTTAATTATCCTTAATAAATGCAAAGGATAACGTGGATCTGGATAATGTTTTATTTTCAGTAACTTCTTTTGCATTTATTAAGGATAATGTTTTCGTTTTCAGTAACTTTTTTTCTCTTAGCTTAATTTCTAATTTCATTCTCAAATTATTTTAAATTATTTAATTTTATTATTAAATTTTTTAAAAAAATAATTTAATTTTAAGTTCTTAACAATAATCAATTTAATTTTTAAATTTTAAAAAAATTTAATTTTATTCTCAATTTTTAAAATAAATTAATTTTCTAATTATTTTAAATAACATAATTTAATCTTCAAGTTTTAAAAATTTAAGAACTAAATTAATTTATTTTAAAAATTTAATATTAAATTGAATTTTTAAAATTTAAAGATTAAGTTAATTCATTATTAAAAATTTAAAGATTAAATTGAACTTTTAAAAAATTAAAAATCAAATTAAAACTTTAAAATAATTTAAGGCTAAATTTATAATTAAATATTTTCTTTTTGGGGGGACGTGGATGTGGATAATTATCTTTAAAGTTTTCCATGAAAAGAAAATGGATAAAGTTTACAACTACCATTATTAAATATTTAAATTCTTTACCTTTTACAATGACACGGACAACAACAACGCCAACCCAGAAAAGACCCCACCAACCACATTTCCATTTTTCTCTGTTATAAGTTAGGAAGCATCTCCATTGCTCTCTCTCGTGAGTCTCTTAAAACCATTCACAAGAAAATAACACTTTTTGTACGTTCAAGCTTGCGCTTTTTAGCTTTTATCCATTGAATAGTAACAGACCCTTTTGTTGCCTTTTTGTTTCTGAGGCCTTTAAACATTCTTGGCTTCTTTGCAAAGTTGGAATTTTCTCTCTTCAACTCATTGTTTTGATCCCTAATCAGAAGAAAAAAAGGGGTTTTATTTTGATCCATAAGCTGAAAGGCTGAGGCAAGTATCATTGGATATACCCTTTTCATCTCATGATCTGAGGTTGATAAACAAGATCCTTTTGTTCAGAGTTCAGAGTGATCATGGCATGTTCCTTGAACAGTGTTTTCTGTGTTCCTGAATTAAATGAGAGCATGTTTGGTTCCAAAACCAAAGGGGTTTTGTTGCCTTGTCCCTCAAAAACTGCCAATGCAAAATCATGGGGTTGTTCTGTTATGAGTAATGCTTTCATGGGAAAATCCATTGCTCTTGGTGAGAAAGGCTCAGGATGTTGCAATTCAAAATCCTCCATCAATGTTCCTGTTCATGTATGTTGAAGCTTTGCTTTCTGGGTATTTCACCAAAAAAAATGTTTTTTTTTTCTATCTCTTAATCTTGAACCTCTATCTTTTATTTCAGGCACAAGCAACAATTTGTGTTAGCAAGGCTTTGAAGTGGTGGAAGAAGACCCTAAAGCCTAATATGGTTGAGATCCACTCAGCACAAGAACTGGTCCATTCTTTGCTCAACGCTGGTGATTCATTGGTTGTGGTTGATTTCTATTCACCTGGTTGTGGAGGCTGCAGAGCCCTTCATCCTAAGGTATGTTTGTTTTTTGTTTTTTTGGTGTTAAAAAAGTCATATTCTTAAATTCTTCTATTACTAACAAAATTCTTCATTTTTTTTCCTAGTTTTTTTTCTTTTTGTTTGTCTGTGGTTACAATATTTGACTTGGTTTCATGTGTGACCAGATCTGTCAAATAGCTGAATTGCACCCAAATGCAATCTTTCTGAAAGTCAATTACGAGGAACTGAAAACCATGTGTCACGGTTTGCGAATTCACGTGTTACCCTTCTTCAGATTCTATAGAGGTGCGGAGGGTCGAGTTTCTAGCTTCAGCTGTACCAATGCCACTGTAAGAATTTTGTTGATATAATTCTAATTTTTTTTTTTTTTTGTCTTTTCTCAAAAATTATTTTTATTTATATGGATATGTTATGCTATGTTACAGATCAAGAAATTTAAGGATGCTTTGGCAAAGCATGGGAATGAACGGTGTAGTTTAGGTCCAGCAAAAGGTTTGGAAGAATCCGAGTTGAAAATTTTGGCTTCTATTGGTGAAATTAATTCTTCTTCCTTAATAAGTCCCAAGCTAGGGAAATTGGAAGATTTGGTCACGGAGAGCCATGATTTTGCTGGGGTTTGGAGCATGGAAAGTAATAGCAGGGGACTTATGCTGGATGCTATGTACTAGTATTGATTTAATTTTCAAACTAGCAAGTAGGGAATTTATTTATTTAATGATCATAATGGAGTAAAGCAGCTCCATATCATTTGTTTTCCTATGAGGTTTACTGATTCTTATATTTTGCTGTAAATTTATTTTTTGGAGGGGTTTGATGGGACTTGTAACATTTTTTTTGGTTGGATTTGAGCCCTGCAATTTAGCAAGTGTTGCTGGATAATATCTTCTGTATTCAAACCCTGTCCTCAGATTTTGTATTAGTTCTCTAAAATTGGTATGGCTCATTGAATCTTTATGATTGGTGGCCAGGGTTTTTTGTTCTAAAGAATTTCATTCAAGTGAGAAAAGAAGACTATGTCTACTCATTGAATGAGAAGATACCTCAATTATTTGAAAGGCATGATTTATGTTCAGTTCTATAAAATGATAATCTAGTTTTAAAAATGAAGATGATTCCTGATTTATGTAATAATCTGCATGTACATATTAATTTGGCGTCATTTAAAAGGTACCAACAAGAAATGCTTCTCTAAAAAAAAATCTTTTTTTACTTTGTAATTTGTCAGGAAATTACTCAAATCAGTACATTCACTTAGGTTCACAGAATACAGGCCTACTATCCTCTGTAGTTTACATAAATTGCAGACAATATCACCGCTTAAAGAAGCATTCTCTTTTATTAAAAATGAAATAATGAAGAAAAATTAAGGCGAAGAATATGAAACAAAGATAATTATAATAATAAAAAAAGATGCATTGTATAAATATAAATGGGTATATAAAATGGAAGGAAAAAATTAAGAAGTGAATTTATTTTTTCTTTTAGTTTCTTAAATGAGTGAAGAGTAGGTGAGAATAAATTATGGAAGAAATTTTTTTTGTACTAAACAAAAAACTAATTCTAAATAAAAATTAAGTTTTATAGTAATATACCTTTTCTTAATATATCTTTAATTTTGATGCATTGATGATTGAGCTTTAACTGCTCGAGGTGCAGCAGTGTTGATCCCAAACAACGAGACAGTATAAATAACTCAGATTTGTTAGTTCTAAATAAAATAACGAGTGTTGTTCAAGATTGTTCCATGTTCATATGTCGACTTCTTGAACTGCTAACCAGCACAGCGTCAATTGAATTAGACGCAAAATCAATATGTGTGCACCCATTGTTTCATTAAATGCTAATAAAACCGTGAACGAAAACTTAGCCCTATAAACTAGAGGGTTCCTTTAATTGTAACCAAAAGTTTAATTGAATTTTTTAATTATCAAAAAATTTAATTTCTTTTGTTAATTTTTAAAAAGTATAATCAAATTCTTTAATTACATGTAATACTACATTTATATCCTTTTCGTATGTCAATCAAACTGAGATAGTTGACCAAAAGGGGTACGATTGTAATGTTTTTAGACAATTAGGTGATTTGATTGAGTTTTTTAATCATTGAGAAATTCAATTGAATTTTTAATTATCATTAAAAGATTAATTATATAATTAAATTTAAACTAGATTCACTAATTTCACCGGAAAAAATAGGTTTAATTATAAATGTTGCCATTAAAATTTTATTATTTTACAAATTTTATTGCTCAACTTTTGTTTTCCAAATTTTACCATCAAATTTATATAATTAGATGGATTTTATCATCCAAGTTTTTTTCATGAATTTTATCATCAACTTTTAAAAATTTGTAAATTTTACCATCTAAATTTTTTTATATTTATACATTTTACCATCATGTTGATAACAAAATGACTTTGTTTTTTTTTATCATTATTTTTTTGTAATTCATAAGTGGTGGTAAAATACATAAAAATTGACAATTTGGGTAATAAAATTCACGAAAATAAAACTTGGGGGGGTAAAGTTTACAAAATAATAAAAGTTTGATGGTAAAACTTATAATTAAGCATTTTTTTTATCTATACGTGGAGGAATTGAAAACGATACCAAGAGTTATAATAATCACATACCATTTTCAATCAACTGAGTTAGACACTTTGATTACTAAAATAAGATTGTCTAACTTCCTCAAAATAAAAACAAAACAAAAAGACTATTGTACTCCTATACTCAATGACCAGTCGGATATATATATATATATATATATATATATATATATATATATATATATATATATATTAAAATAGAAGAAAAATTCTATCGTTTACCCAAAAGATAGAGATATTTTCTAAAATCAAAAATTATTTATTTTTGGAGAAAATAATGATAGAATCATATATTTTCTATTTAGGTAAACCAACCCTTAATCTAAACCTATATTATGATACGTGCTTTTACTTATTTAAGAAGTATTAATGTGAAAAAATTCTACCAAATTCGATAACAACAAGTAACTAAACCATTTTTTTTCATGTGTTTGTGAGATGATTTTTTACATGTTTTGAGAGATTGTGCTTACTATAAACATGTTGGATTCTTCTTTGATTGTGCAAATCATCCTAGTCTTTAATTATGTATGAGATTATATTTAACTATGTTTTACCATACTTGTTGTTGAAGGTAATTTCTTTGTAATAAAACAAGTTATTAAATAATTTTAATATTAAGAAAACATAAATTCATTTTCAAAATTATCCTATATTAAATTTTTCTAGAATTTTAGCATCTCGTTAATGTTCTCATATTTTGTTTATTGAAAAAATTAATAGTTAAGACTAAATTTTAAAATAACTATGTTTTAAAAAAATAAAATAACAAATAGTTTAAATAAAATAATTTTTGATAGGGATTTTTTTAACGTATATTTTAAGAATGCAGGGTAGCAATAAAATAATATTTATTAATTATTATTATTATTTATGAAATCATATTGATTATTTAAATAATAAACTATTAATTGTTTTATATATTTTAAGATATTGAATACTTTGTAGTGCACATTTTTTAAAATTTGTCGTAAAGACATTAATAAATACATTGAAATTAT
>PYAF01004583.1:226174-286106 GCA_007407185.1 Glycine tomentella
GGTTGTATTTTGATACCCTGAGGGGTCATTTGTATAGTTTTGAGAAAATTGGCTTGTATATAACAGTAATTCACCATATTTGTATAAAGTATGTATATTATACCAGACTTATGCTTCCTTCACTGTTCATTTTCCATGCTTGCTGCGTTACTTTGATATTGTATAATGTTAATACGCCGGGTGCACACGGGGTGTTACAAATCCTAATATGAGAGACACTTATTTTGCCAATCAGAACAAGAGTGGCTAATTGAGCTAGGCAACTATTCCAAGTAAGATATTAATCTTCTGAGGTGGCAACATATTTGGCAAGCTAGTCCGCATAAGCATTTCCTTCATAAAGGTTACGCCTAAAAATAATTGTCCATTCCAAGCCTATGAGATCATGGATTAGCTGAATGAAAGGATAATAATGGTGGTACTCATTGATAGCGTTCTAAATGAGATGTAACACTAGCTTTGAGTCAGATTCACAAACAATGTGTCTGAAGCCATCTTCCCAAGCCTTTTGAAGACCATAGAAAATAACATATAACTATGCGTTAAGGTTGGTGAATACTCCACAATCACCAGAGAAACCACTAGTCCAGTTGCCAAAATGATTTTGGATAACTCCACCAGAGTCTCCTGGATTACCAACGAAATTGCCATCAATGTTCAACTTCACAAAGGGCCTTCTAGCTGACAAGTCAACACTTGATTGATGATTGCCAAATTCTCTAGCACTTATGTTGAAAGATAAGTGAGATCCTGCTCTTCCGAAGGGTCCAACAAGTTGCTGCAAAGAGGGTGCCATTAGGACTATTGATGTTTGTCACTAGATAGTCAAAGCAATGTGCAATATAGAAGTTTGCATCACGATCGAGTTGAAGACTTTGCCACACCTGACGAGAGTCATGGCAATCCCAAAGTAGATGTATAATGTTTTCATTTCCTTGAATGCACCTGTTACAAGAAGAAACAAAAGACATGTGTCTAAAGACACGAAATTCACTAGTGGGGAGGCTATCATGAAAGGTGAGTAAAAAAAAGTGTTTGATATTTTTCGGTAGTTTCTTACTTCCAGACCCAAGACCAGTTTCCAAATTGAGAAGTAGTTGATGGATAATTGGCAATGAGCCATTTGAAAGTGTAACGTTGTATTTTTGTAATTGATTGTTCAAGTGATTTAATTAAATTGTAAGAGTAATTAAATTTATATTTGAGTGCCTATAATTAATTAATGATTGATGTAGTGGTGCTTTGCTTATATTTGTATGTGCTTAGTAAGTTTTTGATGAGTTTGAGCCTGGAGAAAGATGAGTTTGTGATATTTAGTGAAAGGGGTGTGAGTTTAGCAAGCACTTAAGTACAGGAAGGAAAAACCTTTCCAGCCCTATATCTCTCTAAAACCCTCATTTGTGTTGAAACTCTCTCTCTTAACACACTTTTCTTCACAATTCTCTCTTCTTCAAGAAACCACCATTAGAGAACTTTGAACTTTTGTGTTGTACAGAAAGAAAACTCTTTTCTCCTCCCTAGTGTGGTTTTTTACTAGCCCTAGGTGAGATAATCTCCCTTTTTTCCTCTATTTGAGTTCATTTTCGTTTTCCCTAGAGCAACCATTTTCATTGAAAAGCTTGGTTTTAAGGGGTTTTGATTTTGTTTTTGTTGGCTTTGGGGTTAAGTTGATGTTGTTATAGTCTGGTTGTTGTGGGATTGACGAGAAGTCCTTCACTTGGACCCAAAGTTAACTCCTTTTTCCTTTCTTCTTCAAAGAGTCATCATCTTGGATTTATATAGGTAAGGGAAGCTTTATCCTTTTCTATGCTTAGGTTGATGTGTATTGATTTTGAGGTTGCTCGAAAATAAACCATGTTGTTAAAAAATGGAAGTTTGAACATTTGAGATTTTGAGTTCTAAAATTTGGGTTGTTATTTATTTGATGAATATTGATTAAAAGTTCCTATTTGTTAAGTGTTTTGATGTTGTTTATGTATTTGCAATTGATGAGAAAGAGTTTGAGTTTGTTTTGAGATAATTTGGAAGCCATAAGAGACAATTCTACAAAAATTTTGAAATTTTGTAGAATTTGAGTCCAGTGTCTATTTACACGTCCAATGACCATTTTTGTGTCCAGTGTCCAATGATCATTTTTGTGTCCAGCGTCCAGTGACCATTTTTAGTCCGATGATAAGTTTTTTAGTCCAGTAACCATTTTGAGTCTAGTGACCATTTTGAGTTCAGTGATTAGTTTTGAGTCTAGTGACCTTTGTAAGTCCAATGATCAGTTTTGAGTCCAATGACCATTTTGAGTCTAATGATCAATTTTGAGTCTAGTGACCATTTTGAGTCCAGTGATCAATTTTGAGTTTAGTGATCATTTTGAGTCTGATGATCAATTTTGAGTCCATTGACCATTTTGAATCTAGTGATTAGTTTTGAGTTCAATGACCAGTTTTGATGTGGATGTGATTTATGTTTGTTTTCCTTGCATAAATTTACTATTTTGAGATCTTAATGAATTTATGATGATATGAGATGCACTTGAGATGATCATATTTTATCATTAAAGTTAACTTTATGTTGAGATCATGAGATTCACATTTGTATGAGTTTTTAGTGAGTTGTATGCAAGAATTCAAAGCATTGGAATGTCTTGCTATGCTTATTGAACTATATGTGGGTTCATGAATGTGATGAACATATGAATTGTGAATCTATGATGTTATAACTTGTTATGATGATGAGATTGGTGAATGAATTTGTGATGATGTATGATATTGATTTGAATGATCATAACAAACATGCATTGATGAATGACATTGCATGTGAGTAGGCACGCAAGTTGGGGGGTGCTAACAAGGTCCTCGACCTAGTGTTGGAGGTTGTTGTGGTGGCTAACGCCGAATGAGTCTATAGAATGGATGAGTGGACGAATCCCTAAATAGGGTAACCAAGCATGCTAATTAAACTTTTGTTGTATAAGAACTTATAATTTCTCCATACACAAAACAAAAAGATAAGGAGGCATTAGGTCACCTTGACACAACACTGTTTTAGGGGTAAAAGGTTTCAACTTCTCACTATTCCATTTCAAGGACAAAGTTGTCGATGTGGTGCAATTCATAATGGAGCAATGATTTGAGGAGGGAAACCAAAATTCATAAGAGTGAGCTTAAGAAAATTCTAATAAACCATATTGTATGCCTTCTCAAAATCAATTTTGAACATGACATAACCTTTTTTGCCCTTCTTTTTCTTATGCAACAAATGCACAATTTCTTGAGTAATTAAGGCATTGTCAGATGTACCTCTTTTAGGAATGGAACTACTTTGGAAGGGCTGATAAGATTGTCTGGATGAGATTCAATTCTATTCACCAAGACCTTTGAGATAACTTTAAAGAGAATATTGCAGAAGCTTATGGGTATGAAGCCTTTAAAGGAAATAGGAACATTAACCTTTGGTATAGGCTCAATAATGATTTTTGCAAGGCCAGGATAAAAAGAACCAGAAACAAAAGCCATACCAATGCAACCATTTCCCAAACATCATTAGCCACAACATCCAAGAAATTCTTAAAGAACACATGTTGAAAGCCATCCACCCCAATAGCTTTGTAAGAACTCAGTAAACATGACATTCTTAACATCATCCATAGAAATAGACTGAATCAAAGAATCATACGCAATTTGGTCTACCCGGGGAATGTGATCAAATTGCAAACTTTCAAGCTAAAAATTGGAAGAGATTTTGAAGAATGAAAAAGTCTCTCTTTTTAAGATCTCATCATCTGAGGATCAAATATCATTAATTTTATCAAACACTTATAATTTAATAAATTAACCTATATATAAAAACATCTATAAAATAAAATCATGTGATGATAATAATAATTGAACATGCTAGCTTATAAATCCAACAGAAACAAAAAGTACCTATGGACCCAACACAGCCCGGGTTTCATGATTTTATATTGAAAAAGGTAAATTGTCGTATTTGTAGTCCGCGGAAGTGACTATGAAAAAAAAGGATAGGACTGAGGAATGACTCAGCATTTGTTGGCTGTTGCATCTACTCGAAATCGTGTGCTTGGTATTTGGTAAGTGGTAACTGCTGTCTGCTGGTACTATCGTACGCTATGAAAAAAAGAATAGTTTTTTATGACTTTTTTGCTATTTTTTCAAGTATAATTAAGTCTTTTTTTCGGTAAAAATTGGTATTTATTATCAAAATAAAATTCTAATTTTAATTAAAACTAATAAGTTATACTATTTTTTTTGTCTAATCTTTCTCTCTCAAATCATTGCAAAAACTATCGCGACTGAAAACAAATCTATTCTTCCCCAATCACCAAGTTGCCTTATCCACAACCTTCGAGACGACAACAAAGCCATAAATTGTAAATGAGATTGGCAGAGCAGTAATGCATATGGCCTGCACCATTTGCCTCATTGGACATGCAACTCTTTTAAGATTTTATGTTGTTTGCAGTTTTTAGAAATTATCCATCGAAGTAGAACTAGATAGAGCATAAATATAAGTAAAGATTGATGCATTACAAATTTTGAAAAATATTTATTATTTTTATTTAGATAATTACAATTTTTAATAAAATATTAAATATTTTCTTAATAATAAATAATATAAATATTTTTATTTTTATATGATTTAATAATTTATATAATTTGCTTTTAATTTTCACCATACAACACATGCCTCAAGATCTTTGTTAAATTCCTAGGCTCAGCTTTCAGGGGTATCTTTTTTACACAATAATTTAAATAATTATTTTTTAATAAATAATTATTCAATAAATAATAAAATTTACAAACTGTTTACTATTAATTTTATATATAAAATTAGAGATAAAATCTATTACTAGTAAAAAAAATTATCAAATCAACAATTATTTTCTTATTATTTTTCAAATAAAATTATTTTTAAATATTATTTTTCCTTTAATTTTTTCACATTTATAAGAAAGTGTCGAGGGAGAAGGAGGGCTAGGGCACCCCATCCCCCCAATCCGTCACTGCTCCGCTTATTCATACATTACGACTTAATAAACATGTATTTTTTTTTTGTTTAATTTTTATTATAACTGTGATTGATCCAAGTCAAGTTGGGTAATGTGACAAAATTATTTTCAAAGTTTCCTTTTCTATTCATAAGAATCAAATATGGGATTTAACTTAAAAAGTTAAACTCCTTAAACCAAGAATTGTTGATAACAAACATGTCTACTAATAATATACGAGCATAACTTTAATATGTATATATAATTTAATATTTTTTACCAAAAAAAACTAATAAATTAAATAAGTCATAATATACCAAATTAATAAATACTCAAGAATATCATTAAATAAATAAGTTATTTTACTAATAATATAATTAAATCAAATTTTTTGATAATATGATAGATTTATTTCACCTCTATATGTAACAAATTGGAGTATTTGAGTAGAATAACTTTGATACTTAAACTTTATTTTTTACTTAATTATAAGTTTTATTTTATTTTATTACGTCACATACATATTTTGATTTTTCAGATCTAACTAATTTAAGAATACTTTCTCTTTGTTGAGTTATTGAATTAAAAGATATTTTTATTTAATTTTACTTATATTATAAATATCTATGCAGGCTATCGCTCCAAATAGATTAGTTCAAGTCCATGACGGAGACCAGGTTGACCAAGACATGGATACTGCAACTGTGGACGCATAACCAGATGTGGGCTAAGTTGAAATTGTTTCCGAATCACCCATGCAGTGTGACAACGCTCCAACTTAACCTTAGGGCCTCATGGGTTCTCTTTTCTATCTCAGTTTGCTATGGAACTGTTTAGTGATTTTTCAATAATTTCTTGGAATGCTCGTGGTGTCTTGAGTAATTCTATAACCGTTTGTGGATCTCTTTTTTTAGTCATATTTTTTTTCATTCACCCATAAGACTCAAATCATAAATCTTGTTTAAATAAATTGAATTTAATTTCACTTGAACTAACAACTTGTTAGTTACTTATAATATAGTTATTATGGTCCATTTTTTTAACTATGCAATTTTAGTTCTCAGATGATTTCTAGTTGTAAGTTTAATTTTTTAAAAACAACAACTAGTATTTTTTTTTTTTAAATTTGGTTTTAGTTTTTTCTCTAATTTTTAGTTTCAAAGAAAACTTAAGAAAATTTTTTATCCTATTAAAATTAGTTTAAAGGTGTGTTTTGTGTATTGGTGAAGGTGGCGATAATGATGGTAACAACGTCAATAGTGATGGAGTAATGGTGGTTAACGATGATAGTATGGGTAGCGACATTGGCTCCAATGTGGTGGTAAGGGTGATGATGGTGCTGGTTGATAATTGTTGTGCATACTTATTGTGGCACCTAATTTTCACAATAATTATCTCACTTTTTTCTTATTTATTGCTTGTTTGGCCCCATTTTAATTAGGATTTAATGTCATTTTAGGTTGTAGTTTCTTGTAGATAAAATTTAGGAAATTTATTAGTTTTATTGTGTTTTTGCAGAGTTTAGTGCACCAATGGGAGGAGTTGAGGAAACTAAAAATTAAAAGTCTACTCGCTTAGCAAGTTGTTGGTCACTCAACGAGGAAGAGGTTGAAGAGTGAAGACACACGAAAGGTCAAGGTTGGGTTCTAAAGAAGTAAAGTGACTTAGGAATATCACTAAGTGAGCTATGTTCTCTGGTAGGAGAATTATTTTAAATTGTTGAAAAGAACTCGCTTAGTGAATTGTGCCTTTGATGTGCCTAGAAAATAGAAATAAGAAAAAAAGTAGAATTTGGCCAACTTTAGGTTGATAAGTAGAAACATTGCAACCTAAAATAACCCAATTGAATTCGGCACACTCTAGAAAAGAAGAAATTGAGAGTGTTAAGAAGTCAGATAATTCGCCACTAAATATAAAACCTTAGATAAGAATTGGAAACAATTGCAATAAGCAATATGAATAAACTTCACTCAATTGATTTGAAATCTGAGTACATGGTGCCTTTTGTAGAAAAGATCCACTAAGTAATCATAAATATACACTAAAGTAGTGGACAAACTTAGTGGGCCAGTAAAACAAGAAAATACACTAAATGACAATAAAAAGAAAGTGTTACACTAGAAGTTTTTAAAAGCTTCATGTTTATTAATGATAAAAAAGGTGCTCCATGTACCCCTTATGATTTGTCATTCGGTCTTCTTCCAAAATGCTTCAGAACAAAATATCTATTGGGCCCAAGTATGGACACTTCAACATCTTTTTCTTTATGTTTCTTCTTAACTTAGAAATATAACCTAACCCATTATTGTTTTCTCCTTCATAGAAGCTAAGACTCCATCCTTTTTGCTCTTGTGTGTTATTGGGCCAATTGGAGAATTGGACTTGTCTAGCACTTCTTGGTCAGAATCCATGATCTCATTAACCTTTATGCAAAAGAGACAAAACAAAGATCCTCTCAATTAAAAGGGGTCTTTTCATATGAATTTTCATTAGATCACCCTAAGGCTTCATGCAGTGGGTTTTAGACCTACCTAACCTACTCTCTTCATCTTCTTAATAGTTTTTCTCATTCTCCTTGTATTTTGTCACTTTTTATGGCCTCTCACTCATGAAAGACTAATTTATCCATTGTTAGGGACTCAATGTACTAATTACTTTTTGATGTAATTATCTTTACTATCTATTCAATGTTATTATCCTTTTTCCTTTATTATTGTTTTGTTTATGGTTTAATCACCAATATGCATGTTTATATAGTGTAAATGACATTGAAAAATTCTTTAACACTAGGAACTGGAGGAGGTTTCTAATGGATTTATGTCTAGGGATAGAGTAGTGTTTGTTATCCTTATTTTTAACTTTTTCTTTGATCCAAATCACTTGGTTTAACTTTTTAAGGGATTAGGAGTGAAATCAAGTGATTTAGACTCTCTACATGAGAAATTATAATTAGGATATATTATAGAGTTAAGGTGACACTAAATTTAACTCCAAATAGTGAAATATTGTTTAAATTACATCAAGAATAAGTTAGTTAAGTCAAACACCCAACTTCTTCATAAAAATTTGCACTAGTTTTACTTTGCCTATAAAATGGCCCGCTTACTAGCCATGCAATTAGAACACTTTTCCAATTCTACATTCTTCAATCCCAGAAGCACATCCTTTTCTACTAAACAATTCAACCCCTTTTTCACTTATATGACTAAGCCTTCGGTGCCACAAAGATGCCTCCATATCCATAGCATTCACACTGTCTTAGCAACCAAGGGTTTCGCCAGTACAACTTAGAAATTCTCTCCCCTTTCCTAAACCAAGTTACCTTTGGTGAGTTTCCACTTTTCAAAACCAAAGTGGTTATCATAATCACCATCATCAAGTACCATCAAATTAAAATGAATATCAGGAGCATGTTTGAATCCTTTAAGCAACAACTGCATTCCCATGTTGGTTTGCAAGCATACATCACCAATACCAATCACCTTGTTCACACCATCATTACCCATATTCAAAACTCCAAAATCACCTGGAGTGTATGTAAAGAACTTCATCCTGACAATAACATGCAGTTTATAACCAATATCAATTATCCACATGCTCTCATCATATACAAGATTAACTGAATCAACGTCACATAGAATAACAAGATCTTTATTAGTAACAGTAGCCACACAATCACCTTCATCATGGTCTCTGTCTCTCTACTTGTTTTTCTTGTCTTTATTCTCCTTCTTCAACAAAAAACAATTCTTATGTATGTGCCTTGTTTTATAATAATAATAATAAAATATTAAGGTAAAATTTATCAAAATTTAACTACTTAAATAATTATATAAAAAAAACTTTAATTTCTTCTTTGATACATTTTTGGATTCACCTTTTGATCAAGATGATTGGAATCCATTCTTTCCCTTGAATTTTAAAATCAGTGAGACGTTCTAGTCTTTTTTTTTTTGTAACAGAAAATATGTTCTAGTCTTTCATTACATCAAACAAATAAAAAGTTCCGTAAAAAAAAAACATGTTTGACAATAATTCCCAATTCCCATTCAAGCCTGCCATAGGCTTTTCCTAGATTAACCTTGATAGCTAGCCATAAAGTCTTTTTCTTTCCCATCTTATTCCTCATGGTTTGGAGTACTTCTTAAACTATCACAATATTATTTGAACTTTGTCTTCCAAAAATAAAGCTACGTACATTGATTAGGAGCAATAATCATTATTTTTCATGTGATTCCTGAGCCTAGTAGCAACGATCTTTGTAATAATCATATAAATAACATTGCACAAACTTAAAGTTTGAATTGTTTCCTATAAAGAAGATTAGGAACTTAAGAATAAGTGACAAAAGAGTACCATTAATATTTAATTCCCTTTCGCCAGATTAGGATTATAATAAACATCAAGAACAAACTCACAAACTTATTGTGATAGTTGGGACTTGGGATTGAAAGGAAGTAGGGTGCAAACCATTTAGACTAGGGGTTTCGTTGGTTCAAAATACAAAAGTTTTCAGACAATTACTGATTCAGCAATCTGTTATATAATGCTTTACATATAATCCGTAACTATGTAATTCGAAGGAAATAAAACTTGTCAGATGATGACTTTAAATAGTATCCTCAAAATAGAATAACCTTAATGATACCTTCTAGACCTCAAAACAGAAGTTTTGTGGAAGTAAAAACTCAAGCAATGGAGGCACAATGGCAAAAGGAGGACGAGAATAAGGAAGAACCACATCTATTGGAGACACAATGACTAAATAGGGTCGCAGTTAAGAAGCAAGGGGTGCAAAGGAGTCAGGTGCCAAGGAAGGAGTTGGGAGAAAGGTCACATTCTATGAAGTTATAATAAATAAGGGTGTTTTGGGAATATTCAAAATTATGGGGTGCACCAAGAAAAAATGGGGTGCTGAAGTAATTGCCGAAGACTTCATATCCCATTTCCAAGTCCATAAAGGGGGCTTGAATGACAATCCAAGTAGTATGAAAAACGGATGAGAAGCAAGTCAAGCAACCATGAATGGGCCAATTAGCATAAACATTTGAAGCACCATAAAGTCACGAAAATAAAGAATGGTCATCTTAATTGATCATTAATAGTAATAAGGTAACCATCTTCATTTTCAAGAACTTCAATCTTATTACTCTTATTCCTAATAACAACTTGTTCTTACCAAAATCTGGAAATTTCACGTGTGAGGTAGGCGTGGCTAATGTGGACTCCAAATTCTGCACATCGGACAATGAGTAGGCTTTGTTTAAAGGAGGAACCTACAAAACAAAGGAAAAACACTCTGACGCTCAAGTAAGTATATCAATTATAGGAAAATAACTAAGTGTGGGAACTCAGTATGAGATCTAGAGAATGAGTAACTTGAGTAATGCATTCAAGTATTGTGTATCGAGTGAGAATTGGGTGAGTTAAAGAGAACCTGTAAGACTGTATTTATAGCGTGGAGTACGGGCCTTGGGCCTTTGTTTGTTAGTAATCTGTAGATAAGATAATAACAGGCAGTTATCTAATCAAGATATAAGATAATGTGTACTTATTGATATATTGTTACTTGTAGATAAGTAATTATTTGTAGATAACTTGTGAAGATATGATAAGATAAGGTGGTTGCACCTATTTAAATATCCAGGCATATTTGTTATGCTGTTAATAAGGAGATAAATACTGTAGATGTCCATGCTCCTGTAGCTGGTTGACGTCCACGCTCCTGTAGCAGGGCTGACGTAGAGGGCGAACACGTGTGTTCGGATTGACACTTGGAGGATGAATTAGCACTATTTAATGTGGTAGTGTTGACATGGAGGGTGTCCACGTGTACAGTGATCTCATAGTGAAGGCCACGTGTAATTCTACTATTTTGGACTGTACATAAGCTCCCTAGCCTCTGAGCCAATTTGTAGGAAAAAGAGGGTGAAAGAGTGTTGTGATAACCCTAAGTCCCAGCGCGTTTGGCACTAGTTTGGGCGCGTATGGCGCGAGCCGGGAGGCGCTTGGCACAGGATTCTGCAGAAAACCTTATGCAGAATTGTGGGGCGGATGGCGCGCCACAGTTCTGGAGTCCGGCGCTGATGGCGCGGGAGCGGCGCTCCCGGCGCCATGGTCTCTGCTGGTGGCGCCAGAACCACTCTGAGTTTTCCAGTTGGCGCGGTTGGCGCCAGATGTTCTGGAGGTTGGCGCTTCTGGCGTCGGAGTTGGCGCTGGACCTCATAGGGTTTTCCAGCTGGCGCGGTTGGCGCCGGAAGTTCTGGAGGTTGGCGCTCCTGGCACGGGAGTTGGCGCCGGTGGCGCTGGGACCTCTAGAGGTTGGCGCTCTTGGCGCGGGAGGTGGCGCTCTTGGCGCCAGAGGTTCTAGAGGCCGGCGCTCTTGGTGCGGGGTTGGCGTGGATGGCGCCGTGGTTCAGCGTAGCTGGTGCGATCAGCGCGGCAGCTCTGACAGGGCCACTATATAAACCCTTGGTCGCGATTTTTGAGCCCCAAACCTTCTCTTCTCCTTCCTCCAGCCCCTTTCCTCCATTGTTGGACCTCCAAGCTTCATTCCTTCACCATATCTCACCAAAATCCATCCCTTAAACACATTTTGTGATGGAAATCACTCCTAGAGCTTGAATCCATCCTCATTTCACCTTGAAAACCCCAAAATCAAAGGATCCCTTTCTCAAGGGAAATTCAAAGAACTCGAGCTCGGCGAGGAACGACGACGATTTGTGAGTATCCAAGCTAGGGGAAGTCGTCCTTAGGCCTTCTTTGCCATCTTTGAGGTAAGAAACTCAAGAATTACCTCTTGATTTGTGAGTTGGGATTTTGGGTGAATAGTGACCCACTTTTGATAGAGTTAGTTTTAGCTTTGGGTCATGTTGAAACATGTGCTTAGAATGTTGAGAGGATGTAGGATTAGCTCTTAAATGTGAATTTGGTGAACCTTGGTTCCTTGGCTCTTTGTGAAGCATGTGTTGTTGATTGGGCTGAGTTGCTTGGCCATTTGTGAACATCCTAGAGCCTTGGCTTGTGGTTTTGATGGCCTTGAGAGGCTATTGGTATGATGACTTGTGTGTGATAAGCCTTGTTGAACCATAGGATAGATGACCTTGTGGTTTTGGAAAGGATTGTGAGTCCTTTCATTGTGGAGCGGTTGTGAACCGTGCTTGCTTGAATGCCTTGTATGTATGTTTGATGCATGCTTGTATGTGCCTTGTTTAGGGCGTGACACCGCGGGTGTCAGTGGCGTGGGCCACAGAGCAAGGGAAGAACTGCAGAGCTCGGCTTTGCCAGGTAAGTTCTGGACCCTTGGGGATGTTTCCCACTTGTTTGTGCTCCACCATACTCTGAGGGAGTAGTGGTTACATTCATGATACATGCATTGTGTGGATGTTGCATACTCATAATTTTACATGCTTGTATCTGTGCTTGAGATTGTATTAAGCCTGTTATTAGATCTTCTGGCCAGTTAAGATAGATATGGACCTCCCTAGGAGTAGAGCGCACCTCCTAGTTTGGTTTGCTCACGGTTGACTCGGTCCCGGGATGCGGATGATTCCCTAAGACCAAGAGCTAGGTGTGTCCCGTCGCGGTTGATTGCCTAGTCTCGGAGGTACCATATACGTGCGTCCATGCGAAGGGTTAGCACCCAATGGGATGGCACGGGTGTGAATTTCGGTTTCACACTGAGGTCAGCGTTTGACTCGGTCCGTCGTACATAGAGCTTGGATAGCTTGTTTGTATTGTTATGAGTGGCCGGGATGGCCTAGATGATTGTGATACCCTGATGACTTGTGTCATGGTGAGTGAGCCAGGGTCGAGGAGATGCCTCCAAGGACCCTGAGCTTACTGAGATGTTTATCTCACCCCGTGTGGGGCTTATGCTTTTTCAGGTGATGCTTCTGGTAGAGAGGAGCGGTCTCAGGGCGGGAGGCCCCAGTAGAGATGGTACCTGCTTGGCCTTGGGAGGCAGAGGATGGCTTGGAGCTCGGCTCAGCTATTTGTTTGTTTTGGTTATGTTGTACCCCTGTAGAGGGAAGACATGTGTTGCACATGTAGTTGTTTTGTATACTTTGATGTATATATGTATGCCCTCGTGTGAGGAAGGATCCTAGGGATCAGATAGCACTCGGATGCTTGTATCTTTTGTATATGCACCTCGGGTGCTAGATATTGATGTTGTATATATCCGGTTTCGTTATGTTATGCTTCCTCCTGTTTATATATCTTCAAGATATTTGTGTTTCTGCCTATGGTTTGGTTGTATGATCTGGTTAAGCAGGGGCTTGTTGATGCTTGATGTGGGTTGTGATTCCATACATAATGTAATCGAGAAATATGGTTTTGGTTTTATGCTTCCGCGAGATTAAAAAGGTTTTAATTAACTTTGTTTAAGCGCTAATCTGATTTAATCATAATGATAATACGCCGGGTATACACGGGGTGTTACAAGTGTCGATGAAGAAAGTCCAGTGTCATAGTAGTAATACTTAGCAAGTAGTATGTAATGGTGAGCTCAAGGAGCCCTCCAAGGGTGGACAAGTGATGTCATGCTTCGAGGTCATTAACTTTGTTAAATATTATCACGAACCTGAATAAGGTTGGCCAGATTGTATTGATACCTGAACCTGGACAAGGTAGTTCGGATGAACTAACATTGTCATGAACTACCAAGATTGCATCTTGGGTTTTGCTTGTCATGAACTAACATTGTCATGAAGTAATATTAGGTTCCTGCTTGTGCAAAAATGGCTAAGTCTTTAGCTTTGCTTGTCGAGGTTCCCATTGCTAAAGTGTACTAAGAATGTATCTTAGGCTTAGAAATGTCGATGATTGACCGTGGACATCTGTGTCGAACTCTTTTTGTCGAGGTTCTGTATACCAATAATGCTTCTTGGGTTTGGAATGTCGAGGGTGGACTTTTTTGTTGAGGTTCCCACCGGATAAAAGTACCAAGAGTGTTGTTGGGTTTGAAATGTCAAGGATGGATCTTGGACATCTTTTCCTGCAAAACAGATAACCCTATGGTCCCATCTACCGAGGTTCCATATAGGTTAGAATACTGAGGGCAGACCCTAGACTTTGGTACCAAGAAAGTTTCTTGGGTTTATTGCGCCAAGGGCGGACGTTGGACTTTGGTACCAAGAATGTTTCTTGGGTTTATCGTGCCAAGGGCAGACCTTTGACTTTGGTACCAAGAAAGTTTCTTGGGTTTATTGCGCCAAGGATGGACCTTGGACTTTGCTATACCAAAGATGTTTCCTTGGATTTTTGTATAGCTCGTATTCCTGCACAGACAATATTTATGAGCACTGAAATCATCAAAGTAAAGCTTTGAATACCTCATGTTTCCGTTATGGATAAGCTGGTGAATACAAGGTTGACCATGGATAGTCCTCAAGTTTTGTAAGTTGTAAGTTATCAAGAGTTGTTGCTAACTATGCTAGTCAAGGATAGACCTTGAGCATTTGTTGCTGCAAAACAAATAATTCTATGGTCCACCATGTCGGGTTTCCATACTGTGTAAGAGTACTGTACAATCCAAAATAGTAAAATGACATGTGCCCATCTCACAAAGGTCACCATACACGTGGACACCCTTCACGTCAGCACTGCTACATTTATAGGCGCTTATTCAGCTTTCAAGTGTCAACCCGGACATATGTGTTCGGGTTCCATGCCAACATCGCTACAGGAGCACGGACGTCAACCTTCTACAGGAGCACGGACACCAACAATATTATCTCCTCGCTAACAACATATCAAATATGCTAAGATATTCAAATAGGTGTAACCACCTTATCATATAATATCCAACAAGTTATCTACTAATTGTTACTTATCTACAAGTAACAATATATCAATATGGTACACATTATCTCTTATTCGAAATTAGATAACTCCCTACTATTATCTATTATTATTATCTTATCAACAGATTATCAATAAGCAATGACCCAAGGCCCATTCTCCATGCTATAAATACAACCATCTAGGTTCTCTCTAAACACACTACACACTACCTTTCGGTGCACAGTACTTGAATGCATTACTCAAGCTACTCATTCTTTATATCTTATGTTGGGTTCTCACACTCAGTTACTCTTTAACAATTGATGTACTTACTTGAGCGTCAGAGTGTTTTTCCTTTGTTTTGCAGGTCCCTCCTCTAAGCAAAGCCTACTCACTTCCCGGCGTTATGGGATTTGGAGTCCACTAAGGCCACATCAAGCCCAAACGTGGAATTTTCAGATTTCGATAAGAACAAGTACCAAGAGTATTTTCTTTGGTTTAAGAGACCGAGGGCGGACCCTGATCTTTGTGTGCCAAGTATGTATCTTGGGCTTTATGTTCCTGAGAACTTGTATTCAAGTAAGGAAAATGTGACAATGATAACGTATGTTGAGAGTTAACATAGTTGTACCGCATGTTTGTCAAGGTTGGTACCAATTTAGTTGTCCATGCTGGGTTTTGTCGAGATTTACCAAGGTGTGATCTTGGGTTTGTGGTCCTAAGAGTTGGTCTTGGATTTGCAAATGTACCAGCGATGCGTTCGCCCTGGGTTTTTAGAGGTCGACCAAAGATTTAGGATTTATGAACCTTGATGGTCTACCTTAGTTTGGATTTACCAACCTGTGAATGACCAAGAAAGGATTCTTGGGTGGCCAAGACGGATCTTGGGCTTAGTAAGGTCAACCAAAGCGTGGTTGGAATTACGATCCTTTTTTCAAGGACGGACCTTGGGTGTTCATGCCAAGACGAATCTTGGGCTTTGTAAGGTTAACCAAAGTGTGGTTGGAATTACGAACCTTCTTCCAAAGACGGACCTTGGGTCTTCATACCAAGAGAAGCTATCGGATCTTGGTTCTTCGTGCTAAGAGAGATCCTCGGATCTTGGATTTTCATACCAAGAGAAGCCCTCGGATCTTGGATTTTCATACCAAGAGAGACCCTTAGATCTTGGACTTTCGTGCCAAGAGAGGTCCTGGATCTTGGTTCTTCGTGCCATGAGAGGTCCTCGGATCTTGGATTTTCATACCAAGAGAGACCCTCAGATCTTGGGCTTTCGTGCCAAGAAAGATCCTCGGATCTTGGTGTAACACCCCGTGTGCACCCGGCGTATTAACATTATACAATATCAGAGTAACGCAGCATGCATGGAAAGAAGAAAAGTAAAGGAAGCATAAATTCAATATAATATACATATTCTTACATATATGGTGAATTAACTGTCCTTTACAGGATACATAATTCTCAAAACTATACAAATGTTCCCTAGGCATCAAAATACAAACAAAATAAACAAAATCTGAGCTGACAAGCTCAATCCTCTAAACCTAGGGTGGTTTTCACACTATCCCAGTCAGGCTTCTTGCCTTGGGATCTCTCAAGGACTTCAGACTCTGCTCCTGCAACATGAGCCCCAAAACAGGGGTGAGATAATCATCTCAGTAAACTCAGGGTTCTCAGAGGTTTCCCTCTCCCTGGTTCACTTCCCAGCAAATCAAACATTCATATATATATATATATATATATATGTATATATCACATAAGAGAATATAAATCAAATCAAGTAACATCATCATTTAAACAGCCATCACGGCTCACAGAAATATGCTGCATGCACATCGCAGCCTCAACAACAGATAGTGCCTGGATAGGATCATCCACTGAAGGGCACATCTATCCAGGACTTCATACCGAGTACCTGAATAGGATCATCCACTTAAGGACACATCTATCCAGGACCCATGCCTGAGTAGGATCATCTACTGAAAGACACATCTACTCAGGACTTGCCGCCCAATACCTGAATAGGATCATCTACTTAAAGGCACATCTACTCAGGGTTTACATGGACGCCTATGGATTATCCCAAGGGAGATCATCCACCAAGTGGGAACATTCCCAATGGGGTCCATAGTACCTCATACTACTGGCCAGTAGATTTCAAGCAATCACATCACAATCAACACATAGCATAATCCATGCAATAATACACTACTCTAGTGTAATCAAATCACATACCCTATCTTAGGGTTGGGCTAGCACTCAATTGCCAGCAATCATCACACCATCTCATCAGTATCCAACATCATAGAACATAAGGATACAAGCAATATCAAACAATCACCCATATTGGGCGCAGTGAAACACAAGCAGGGAAACAATCCCCGAAAACACTGAGTTTACCTGGTCGCAGCTTAGAAGTAGCTCCCCTAGTCTCTTGGTGATCTCTACTAGCGATCTGCACTTCACGCCCTACAATAGGCATGAATCAAACAATCAGAAACGGTGTTCAACCGTTTATATGGAAAGAAACACCTTTCCACTCATACTAATTCAAAGTCCTCAAACTTAAGGTTTATCTTAGCCCAGCTTCTATTAGGCCATACATTGACCCTTAATGGTCTGCCTCAGTCTCACCAAGACCTCAGAGTTCCTTTAGAATACTGTACAACTCAATTCAAAGTTGATCAATATTAAGAACTCACATTGGTTCAACTCAGCCAAAACACATATATAATCACATTTTCACCGATTATTTGGCCTTATGAATAACTTTTGTAAAGGTACTTAAGTTAATTTAGGCCATAACATTGCTCATTCACATACACTTCTCTCGTCCCAGAGCCAAACTCAAATTTCATCACAATCTCAGTTTCAACATGCCGTATGGCTCAGAACAGCCTCCTGACTACATCTCCCTAAAGAACCTAAGCCTAATTTCAGCCCTATAACTAATAGGTCACTATTCATCAAATTCCCATTTCACAATTAAATGGTTAAAACAGAGGTTTCTTACCTCAAATCAATAGAGGAAGGTTGGAGAAGTCCCTCTCCTTGCTCTGGTGTTCTGAAACCAGCGTCTTTTCCTTCCAAAGCTCACCCTCTGATGAAAATAAGAAAATGGGAGTTTTCTCACAATCTCTTACCACAAGGCTGGATTTTGGCTTTAAAAGGGTTCTAATCAAGTCTAAAGATGTTTAGGAGGTGTTTTAGTGGCTTATACTGAAGATTTGAAGCTCCTAAGGCTAAAAAATGGTTGCCTGGATGAAGGAGGAAGATGAACAATGCTTATTCCCTCTGAAAACTCGATTTACCTTTATATAGGGTGCCTGCCAGAGGTCTGGCGCCATCCGCGCCACAATGGTGGTGGCTGTGGCGCCACCAGCGCCACTCCCGCGCCATCAGCGCGGTATTCTAGAGACTCTGGCGCCCTTGGCGCCACCAGCGCCAACTTCCAGAGGCTGTGGCGCCACCCGCGCCACACCTGGCGCTGGTCGCATGAAAATCCAGAGGAAATGGGTTTTCCAGGCCACTTCTCACGCTATCAGCGCCGACCATGGCGCCATCCGCGCGGGCTGGAAAAGCTGTGGCGCCCCTAACGCTCCAGGTGTGAACTTCCAGAGTATCTGGCGCCATCAGCGCCAACTTCCAGAGAGTCTGGTGCTGATCGCGCGAACCCTAGCGTTGATCGCGCCATATGTTTCACAAGGTTTTCTGTTAAAGGGAACTGGCACGATTCGCGCGGAACCCAGCGCCCTCCGCGCCAGCCTCAGGGTATTATACTTGGTTCTTCGTGCTAAGAGAGGTCCTCGGATCTTGGATGTTCATACCAAGAGAGGCCCTCAGATCTTTGGCTTTCGTACCAGGAGATTGTCCTGGGTTTTCTACCAAGGGTAGACCTTGGGTTTTGTATAGTACCAAGGACGAACCTTGGGTCTTCACACCAAGGACGAAACTTGGGTTTTGTAAGGGTATACCAAAGCTTTAGGCTTACGAATCGTAGGTTTAGCTTAGTATGGATTTACAAACCGCGTGTCTTCGTACCAAGGACAAACCTTGGACCAAGGACAGACCTTGGGTTTTGTAGAGTACCAAGGGTGGACCTTGTTGTACCAAGAGGAGTTTGTACATCCTGGATTTTTGCTGGAAGTTTACCAAGGGTAGACCTTGGGTTTTATGTTCCTATAAACTTTTACTCTTGCAATAATAAAGCTTATAAATAGTAAAATGTGTTAAGGATAGACCTTGGGAACCTTGAGTTTCCACTTGGGAAACTTAGTAATGAGGAGGTTCACCAAGGGTAGACCTTGGGTTTGTCAAACCTGTAAGTTACCAAGAGTTGGTCTTGGATTTTGTGTCATGGTTCACCGGGAGTGGATATTAAGAACCTATAATCGACCAAGGGACTACCTTAGATTTTGTTGGAGGTCTACCTAGGGAAGCCCTAGGGTTTTGCGAACCTTTGAAGAGTACCAGGAGCTGGTTCTTGGTTTTTAAGTTGGGGGTCTACCAAGGCTTGGGTTTATGAACCTTGACGGTCTACCAAAGCTTGGTTTTATGAACCTGTGAAGGCGAAGTCTACCATAGCTTGGGTTTATGAACCTTGACGGTCTACCAGAGTTTGGTTTACGAGAGCTTGGGTTTATGAACCTGTGAATAGTGACCAAGACGCGTCCGTCTTGCATTTTGTCGAGGCTCACCAAAGGCGGACCTTGGATTTGACAAGCCTATGGAGATGCGACCAGGAACTCGTTCGTCCTGGGTGTTTGTAAGGCTCACCAAGGGTAGACCTTGGAGAGTAATACTAGGACATGGTCCTGGGTTTTGTCAAGGTTGGACCTTGGACAGTCGTCAGGCGCTGGTCCTGCTTTTGTTATGTTCCTGCAATGTTGACACAAAAACATGTAGAAAGAGAGATGTGTTTTATTAATGTAACAATTAAAGTACATATTCCCTTATTGTTCTTTGAATGGGCCTCGTTAAAACCTCTCAAGCCAAAACCCTGTTTTTTAGGGACAAAAAACTCAAGTAGGAAAAAGAGTATGCCACCCGACCTTCGATCCATTAGCTGTAGTAGAACTTCAGGTGGGTAGCATTCCATGTTCTTGGAATGTCTTTACCACTTAGTTTTTGTAGTTTGTAAGCGCCATTGTCCAAGCTCATGACGATCTTGACTAGGCCTTCCCGATTGGGTCCAAACTTGACGCCTGTAGATGATGTGTGAGATGGTCAGCTTGTGGCATATGATGCCAGGATGGATACCTGACATGTTAGATGGTTGCCAAGTAAATAGGCATGCGTTCTTGTGTAGGACATCAACTAAGCGTTTATGCTTGCGGCTGGTATGGTTCTTGTTGAGCTGCGTACACTGCCAGGGTTTGCTTCCAGGCTGTAGCTTGATGAATTCTTCAATAATGTTTGGACCTTTGCCAACAGTGTTGTCATGTGTGACCAAATTAAATGTGTCGTCATGCTGAGTTGTATAGGCAATTATTGTGTAAGCGGTGGACTCTTTGTCTATGCTTATGACTTGGTTGGTACCCCTAGAAGTGGGATGGTATCTGCTTGGCTCTCTGTTGAGAGGATACGATGCCACTTTTAGACTTTCAATGTAGCATTGTCAGGCTTGCTTCTGATCTGCCTTGACAGTGACTATTTATCCCATTATGGTGGGGAATTTCATTTTTAGGTGAGGTGTAAAGACGATGACTCCTAACTTGTTCAACGTTTTCCTGCCAATTAAAGCAAGATAAGGGGTGTTGGTATTGACAATGGAGTACCTGATGGTGAGGTCCAGATTGAGGGTGGACAGTGTTTGGTGAAACTTTGAGCTTCTGAAGAGTTTTCCAGTATAGGATATTTGCTGAACTCCCTTGATCAATGAGGACCCTTGATACCTTGAAATTGGCTATTACAAGGGAAACCACCATTGGATCGTCTTGGTTGACAGGGTCGATTCCTTGGAAATCTTTGTCTATGAATGTAATAGGAGGGAGGCTCCGTGGTGAAAAAGCATCGACGTCATTGATGCCAATGTCCCATATAGCATGTGTCTTTCGAGATAGGCCGGATGGTCTTCCATGAGAGAACCTGCCCGCGATGGTGTTGATCACACCTCGAACTTGTTGGGCAAGCTCGTTCTCCTATTGTCGAGGGGTTGACACTCTTGTCTAGGATGGTGTTGCCTTTGTCGTTCCTTGTCAGTTGTTCAAGCTCTTCTCATGTAGTGTCTTGTTGATCTTCCTGATGTCTTCCGACTCTAGGTGGGTGATTATCAGGCCGTTTTATGAACTGTGATAAGTACTCTGCCTGTATGAGTTCTTCAATTTGTCTTTTGAATCCGACAATCCTCTGTGTTGTGAACACTACTGTGATGATATCTACAATATTTTGTCTTGTTCATCCCCGACTTAGGAGCAAGTGGTTGAGGCAGTCTTACCTGTACCTCTGTGTTGAAGGCTTCTTCCATGATGGTAGCATGGTTGACCGTCAGGGGAGTGTAGCACTCGTACCTGGGTCTTATTTGGAGAGGCTGACTCTCTTTAGGCTTGTGCTTTTTGTTTGATCAGCGTGGGTCAGTCTTAGTTGCTTCTTCCTGCTCGTCTCACTTCTGTCCGACTTGTCTGACTTCATTTCTGAACTTGGACATTTCTTCCATCTTTATGTAGCCTTTAGCACGTTCGCATATTTCGTCCATGCTAAAGGGAGATTTCTTGCATAGACTGTCTACGAACTTGCCAGGTCGAAGGGTCAGCATCATGGAATGCAGTGCTACCTCAGGGTTGAGGTTTCAAATCTGAACAGTTAGTTGTCCAAATCGTTCCACGAACCTTTGAAGAGGTTCATCGTCTGCTTGGCGCAGTGTCGCAAGTGCAGCGGAGGTCAACCTATGGGTTTAGCTGGTTGCATATTGTGCGCTGAATTTTTCGACAAGGGTGTCGAAGCTATTGATGGACCGCTTAGGGAGGCCACCATACCATGTTAACGCTGCCCCCTTCAAGGACGTTGGGAACACACGACATAATATGGCGTCGTTGTTTGTGTAAAGATTTGCTTGTGAGAGAAAGACATCCAGATGTTCATCGGGATCCGTGGTGCCATTATACCTCTCTAAGTGTAGAGGTTTCCACCCGAATAGGATATCGACTTCCTTGATGTGGTCGATGAGAGGATTGCGTCGTGTGTTATGCCTCTCCAGTTGATAGCCCTGTGTTGAACTACGAATACTTGGAGGGTCGACATGTTGTCGAGGGTGTGATTCTCCTTGAGTTTATTCTTCTTTGGTGACAGGGGAGCGTTCATCTTCCTAGGGATGTCTTGCTCTGGCTTCCTACTGATCACAGTCAGCTTTCGACCTTCGAATTTCTTCCTAATATCTTTATTCCATCTCTGCCATGCGGTTTTGGAGTTGTTGAATGGTATCGGCGTTTGTCATGGTAGCCTGCGGAGGTTAGACGCTTCGATAGGGGTGTCACGTCTAACGTCGGAGCGTGTACTGACCATGTATGCATGCCGATGACTCGTTTGGGTGTGAGGCTGCAGGGTAAGTTTTACCGCGGCCCCACGGTGGGCGCTAAATGTTCTTACTAAAATCTGGAAATTCTATGTGTGAGGTAGGCGTGGCCAATGTGGACTCCAAATTTTGCACGTCGGACAATGAATAGGCTTTGTTTAGAGGAGGAACCCGCAAAACAAAGGAAAAACACTCTGATGCTCAAGTAAGTATATCAATTATAGGAGAATAACTGAGTGTGGGAACTCAGTATGAGATCTAAAGAATGAGTAACTTGAGTAATGCATTCAAGTATTGTGTATCGAGTGAGAATTGAGTGAGTTAGAGAGAAGCTGTAAGGCTGTATTTATAGTGTGAAGTATGGGTCTTGGGCCTTTGTTTGTTAGTAATACGTAGATAAGATAATGACAGATAATAACAGACAATTATCTAATTAAGATATAAGATAATGTGTGCCCTATTGATACACTGTTACTTGTAGATAAGCAATAACTTGTAGATAACTTGTGAAGATATGATAAGATAAGGTGGTTGCACCTATTTTAATATCTAGGCATATTTGTTATACTATTAATAAGGAGATAAATATTGTAGACGTCAGTGCTCGTGTAGCTGGTTGACGTCCACACTCCTGTAGCAGGACTGATGTGGAGGACAAACACGTGTGTCTGGGTTGACACTTGAAAGATGAATAAACATTATTTAATGTTACAGTGCTTACGTGGAAGGTGTCTACATGTACAGTGATCCCACAGTGAAGGCCATATGTAATTCTACTATTTAGGACTGTACACAACTGAAATGTGAAAGGACTATGTGTTTATATTTCCAAATTGAATTCAATCATAGCAAGCTCTTTACTACCAAATTAACTCTTCCTTCTCCAAAAATTTGTCATGCTCCTTCTAGAACTTGAGTTGCCATTATTTACGATATCTATTTTTTCCTTTTGGTTACATGAAGGTGTCTATTATTCTACATCTTGTAGACAATTTTTCTTAAGAAAATTTTTTTATATTATAATTTTTTTAAAATTATTTTCAGAAGTTATTTTTCCAACTTAATGATGAAAGACACTAAAATTATTTTCTATAGTAGTGTAACTTTTCAAACATACTTTTTATTGAAAAAAAAAGGATTATATAACCAGCAAAGTATCTGTGAACAGCATAAAAATAATCGACATTTTAATATATGTAATATATATAATCTATGCATTATGGAAAACGATATTAAAAGAAAGATGCTTCAACTGTATATCTTTATTTTCTTAACACAAAATGCCATATTGTTGTACTTTTTACGTTAGAAAACACAACTGACTCTTGAAAATATCATGAAGAAAATTTCGCTGACCAACAAGTGTCATTTTTGTGTATCTCTTGTATTATATTATCGTATTATATAATAATAAGTTAAATATATTTACCCGAATCTAACAATAACAGTTGGGATGAAGCTCAGATGGTAGAGCGCTCGCTTAGCATGTGAGAGGTACGGGCATCGATACCCCGCATCTCCATTTCTTCTATTTTTCTATTCCAAAATATCAACATCCCTTGGTTCGTTCTTTTGCCAAACAGCACACAAATGAATACCAATACGTGCAAATTAGAAAGCACTTACAAATGGCTCTATTTTCATCGGTGAAACTTTGCATTTTGAGCCCAACAACAAGAATGTGTGCATGTGCTGCTACGTGCACTTGCCATAGACCCACCACCTTTAGCTTCCTTTCTAGCTTCTACCTCCACAGTCCAACACGTTCATCAACGTCACTATGTTGTGGTGTTAAATGTTAATTTGTGTTTCTTTCCTTTCCTAGCTAGCTTACACCTTTTTCTATTACTCCCACATCACTAAGCTACGTTCACATTTTGTTTTTGTTCACTTTTATATACACTCTTTCAACTTTCACTGTCACTATAGCATCTCTTACCTTTTGGGCAAAGTAAATAGATAAATAATACATAGTATTACTATTACACCATCTCATTCAACCATTGGAATTAATTTGGAGCTTCTTTCATGGTTTGAGCTCATCCAATTGTTTTAAAAAATATATTAAAATAATTTTATATTGTATTTCTAACATGTTTCTTCACCCCATAATTTTTTAGATTTGAAATTAGGATAAAGCACATATTCCCTTATCTTTTTATATATATAAAATTTCAAATTATATTTAAAAGATGAGGGTGAGAAGGATTGGATTTCTAGACCATTTAGTCATAGAGGTTTTATATATATTCATAATATTAAGAATATTATAAAAAGCTTAACATATATGGGGTGTAATGTAATATTATACCTTTTTTTTCATAGAAACATAATTTTCAAAATTTTAAAGAAGACAAAGATTCTTTACAATAACACTGGTATATGATGTGTAAGGTTTAGTAAAGTATTTTATCTTATTTGCGTTTATTTTAATATTGAGAAATTATGTTTATACAATAACTTTATACATGTACAAAAAGAACAATAAAAGTGTTAAATAATATGATAAAAAGAGATATAGAGAAAAAATTGTATTGTAGAAAATATTATAAATAAATATTGTTTATATATAATATATACAATAATTTTATACATACAAAAAGAAGAAGAAAAGTGTTAAATATATAATATACCATTTTATATTTTAAAAATGGCTAAGTCATCTTTTGTCCTTTACACCTAAGAAGATTAGCGACCAAGCTATTGAAGGAAAAAAGTATATGCTAATATTATTCGATATGGATAAATTGAATAAAACACAACAAACAAGAATGGCCGTAAATACAGCAGTACTACTGAGCTCATCATAGGAGAATAATGAAAAACAAACAAACAATGCTTTCAATACAAGAGTGGAAGGTAAAGTACATATAAAATATAACAAGAAAATACCAGTCACATGGTAAAGGAATTGTTTTTTCTTTTTAAATTGTTTTGGTAATGAGTGCCGCTCTGCTTAAGGATCATACAAATATTAAACATTAAATATTACATAAAATTAAAATATTTAATATTAATTGTTAACATACTTTTTCATTTACCATTTTCTTATTTAGCTTTTCTAAACAAGTTTGGAATGTGTACGCTCGTTAATTTTTTAAATTTTATATTAATTAGGAATATTTTCCACATGCCACTGCAACTTTAACTCCATGTTGATTGTGAATTCAGCTTTCTATTGAACCAATGTGCAACAGCATATGAATGAATTAATAATAGTATACAACAAAAAGAGTTGGATCAATTAATACAAAATTATTAATTTTTAAGTTTAATTAGATATTTCGAATTCAAATTCTAATAATGCAATTGTCTGAAATACTTGGAGAAGAAAATTTAATTTGTCAGCCCTAATAGTTCTATCTAGTTGGCTCGAGTAAAATTGCTTTGAGTACAGGATAGCAGAGGATACTTGTTTTAAAATGTATATATTAATGAATGAGTTCTGCATAAAACATATGAATGAGTTTGGTCTGTGTTTTTGTTCTCCGAACGTAACTTCACATCACTCACCGCATCAGCCTCGTGCTGCGTTACCCTATCTCAGTTCTCATCCTTTTCCCATTTGAATATAAGTGTCCAAAAGTGTGGAATCGCCTTAGTAAGTCGTCAAACCCACTGAACCCACCATGTTACTACATTAATTGAGTTCTTCAGAGGTTGTTGTGATTTTTTTTTCTGTATCATAAATAACTATATATAGCTGAAATTCAAACTTTGACACAATGTGAAAGGAAAATTGCCAAACCCATTACTTGGCTTTGAACTAGTTTGAATATATTTTTGGACGGAGCAGAGTTTGGTGAGAAGTATTAATTGGTGCTTTAATTATCAGTTTTCAATTAAATTTACTTTGTTCACTTCATCCTCTCATAATAGCCATAGGTGACAGTTATAATTAGTTAATACTTAATATATGCAGATTACGTATATCTCATAAGCTCTCATGCATTAATATATTCTATTTTAACAGCACTTTCGGTTGCCTGGCTAATAAAAAAGTTGTCAGTTTTCTCGATTCTAGTAATTTAACTTTAAACCGTTAGTTAAGAATCTTTTGTTTCATTATTTATCTTGGAAACTACACGACCTGTGTAATTTTATATGTTCCAAATACACTGACATGCGTGTGTGAATGTTCATTTTAAGTTCAAAGGGCGAATTCACATTCACTCTACCATATTTCAGAAAATATAGTCTATGTTCACTCACATTGGTAACAAATTGACCAAATTCGGTTAATGAGTAAAACAGAACTATGCAAACAAACAGGACTAGTTGATGCTGCAAATTGGAAACAAGTGATTTATAGGCTTTAGAGAAAACTGTCTTTGGCTCGTTGCTTGCTAGTGGCAATAACAGCTTTTACTTGCACATCATCATAATAGCGTAAATGTTTGAATTTTGAATCACGGTTTTGGAGAAGGTTTTAAATTGTAGTTTTGATAAAAAAATTCATCATAATGCTTGATATTATCAGAAATTGTAAACAAATGCTATTAATGTTGTCACAATTGTAATATGTGTTTAAATTAACTTTTAATTCTACCAAATTAAAATTAATCTAAAATTAAGTTGAAGGCCAAAGCAACATATAATTGCTTCAGCCTTTTCAATTTTTCATCAAAATTAATTCTAAGAGATATCCAAACACACCAGTAGTCGTGTTGTAGTCAAGGACCCCAATGAACCTAAATGTTGAGGCAAAGATCACGGTTGTGTGCCATTTTTTTTGGAAACCTTGGTTTTGGGTTGCAAATACCAAAACACACACACAAAAGGAACTTAAAACCACGTGGTTTCAGGAATAGTGCATTGTCCCTCGAGACCAAAAGAAAGGGTCTTCCTAATTAGGGTTCTCAGGACATTAATAAAGAATTAAAAAAAGAAAATATTTATTATATTCATAAAGAGAGTATAAAAAGAGTCATAAATAACACAAATTTGAACATTCCAATAAAACTTTTTTTTTTAATTTCTTAATCATTCTTTTAAGGACACTAGTTAGTATTTAAAAAATAAATAAAAACTACACTTTCGCGGTTTTGGGTCCACACACCTCTCAGTTTGTTGGCATGACGTTGGAAAGCAAGAACCCCTCTTTCCACCCTCACAACATCTATTTATAGCCCACCTTTGCTCCTTTGGTTTTCCTCAGAAGTCATACTATCTCTCGTTCTCTCTCTTTCTCTATTAAGTTGTTACTCTATTTATAACTCAGATATTTGAGAAGGCTTTAAAAGATGGTGCTTTTGGGACTTCTCTTGGTGGGATTTCTCTCTCTGGGTTCATCTGTCTCAGCTTCTGGTTATGGTTGGATGGATGCTCATGCAACCTTCTATGGAGGGGGTGATGCCTCTGGCACCATGGGTGAGTAACACTTCATTCATGCTACACACAATGCCCATTTTGTAATTATTACAAGAAATATTTTTTTTTCTTCACATTTTCTATTTTATGTCATTTAAAAAATAAATAATAAGTTTAATAGTGACAAAATGTAAAACATATTGATTTGACTATTTAAATAATAATTATAAAAATTAATAAATTTATTATATATAATACTTTGTAATCATTAATAATGTAAAATATTTTACACATGGCCGCCGATACATAGTTTATTTTTTCTTAATATAATATATGTACAAAGAGTGTAAATTAATGTTTTTTACTATTATCTAATTACAAATTATTTATATTATGATCTATGTTATACTCCTAATAACCCTCTTAAGAAATTAAAAGAAGATAATTTTTTATGAAGAAATACCTCACCATAATTTCTAGTATAAACTTATGTGCTTTGTTGCAGGTGGAGCATGTGGATATGGGAACTTGTACAGCCAGGGCTATGGAACAAACACTGCTGCTTTGAGCACAGCCCTGTTCAACAATGGTTTAAGCTGTGGGGCATGTTTCGAGATTAGGTGTGTCAATGACCAAAGGTGGTGCCTTCCACGCTCAGTTATTGTAACTGCAACCAATTTCTGTCCCCCAAACAATGCACTCCCTAATAATGCAGGTGGATGGTGCAACCCCCCCCTTCACCACTTCGACCTTTCCCAACCTATTTTCCAACAAATTGCTCAATACAAAGCTGGAATAGTACCCGTGGCTTACCGAAGGTAGTTACAATTATCGATATTTTTTTTTTTGTTAAATACCAACAAAGATTAATTCAGTTAATTAGAAATGAATTCATATCCCACAAAATATGAGCGAGTGTGATTCTTGCTGTGGTTATTGAGTGAGGCTTAAGGCTTATACTCTAGTCCCGGTTAGTCCTTGGGATTAACTCACCTATTTTTTTTTTATATATAAAAATAAATAATATCATTTGTCTTAAGTTTTCTTGTTCCTAGGTTATTTTGGAATTTTATAGTAAAAAATATCGTCTGTATTGCTTGAGTCATCTAATTCTAATGCCTAATAAAACAAAAATCTGGTAACTGATGATTTTGACACATCTAGGCACTGTACCCATATGTCTGAAGCATGCTAAGGAATCTTTTTTCCTTTGTTATAATTGATGTTTCCAAGGCTCCTTTTGTTTTTGGCCTAGGAATTAATATTGCTCACAAGAAATTATACATAGTTACAAATAAAGTCAGCAGTACGTGCAGATTATTCATGTGACTTTTTTTATTTCGTGATTCTAACTGTTCCTTTGTTAAGGTTTTTTTTTTTTTCTTACACGAGTAATACACTGTAAATTGTAATCTTGGGATATAAATTAGAATTCCCATGATCCTATTATTATAAAGGCTCAGAACTAAGTATTTCTTATCCAACAATGACTTTTTAAAGGATATATTTGATTTTCCATTTGGGGTGTTTCTAACTCAATTTGGAGAATAAATTTTGTTTCGTGACATGTTTAATTAATTTCGAAAGTATGTTTTGAATAATAAAATTTTGTTTCAAAACTCTGTTTTGATGAAACAAGACTTGAATTACTTTGGCAAATTCAGTTTGCAAGTTTAAATTTAACTCAAACTTAAGTTTGTAAATTTTTATCCAAACATAAACAAAGTTGGGGAGGTGATCGATAAGGTTTTCTAGAGTTCCACAGATTTTTCCAAAGACAGTTGTTCTAGAGTTAGCTTTTTCCAAAAGACAGTTGAAAATTGTCAAGATTGTCAGATTCTTTTCTTTTCACCTAATTTTGTTTTTTGAATTTTTGATAAATAATAGATTCGCCACGTTCATGTTCTAGTGATTTTGTGAATAGGAATATATTCCATTTACCAAGTGACCGCACCCCTTTTATCTCGATACCTAAGTTTGCCACTTTGCTTCGGTACTCCCTTTTGTCCAAACATTCTGATTCTTTATCTTTCTTTTACTTTTACTATTCGATAACGTATAGGGTCCCTTGCCGAAAGAGAGGGGGAATCAGATTCACCATCAACGGCCACTCATATTTCAACCTAGTCCTAATTTCCAACGTTGGAGGTGCTGGTGATGTTCATGCAGTTTCCGTCAAAGGCTCAAGAACAAATTGGCAACCAATGACCAGAAATTGGGGCCAGAACTGGCAAAGTAACGCCTATCTCAATGGACAAAGCCTCTCCTTCAAGGTTACGGCTAGCGACGGACGCACAGTGGTCTCTAATAATGTTGCACCCTCAAGTTGGTCCTTTGGCCAAACATTCAATGGCCATCAATTCATTTAAGAAAACAACATAGACCCTTTTACATTTAGTAGCTAAAATTATAGTATTTGTTGGTATATAGAAGAAAAATTAAGTAATATGATGATATATAGGAGTTGAGTCATGGAAGGGGCTTATTTTAGGATGGTCCTTTTTCCTTGTCATTTGAATTGTGTTTTGTGAGGAATTTTGTTCTGCCTAGCATTTGAAGAGATAGTTTAATTAGGGGGCAGGGGTGGATGTTTAAGGTTTACCACCCGCCAATTTCGTTTGTTGTGTGGTTCGTGGTGTTATGTTATGTCATCCACAATTGGAAAATGAGAAAAAAGTGATATTTTTCTAGCTTAGCGAATGAGAATAGAATAGGAAAGAGACAGAAGCGTTTTTGCTTCTATAGGAAGTCATTGTCTTCAACTTTATGTAATTTGGTGAGTGTAAAAGTGAATGTATGACATGTAAGGAATAAAAATACGCTCCTTGTTAGTTCCAAAGTGTTTCTTTACCTCAACAAGCTCCCTTTCTGGCTTTTTAACCTTCAAGGAGTTTTTTTCCTTCATAAACTAGAATGGGTATTTTTTTTTTTCAAATTTATTACGGAGAAGGAATATAATCGTGTTTTAAAACACGAGCTTTAACGAAATTTAAAAGCATATATGACTTTCACAATTTTTTTTTTATAAACTAACTTACTAAAGTCGTCATTCAAATCATGATTTTGTAATTTGAAGTCGTGCTCTATATAACAACTTTAGTTGATTTCACTCATTCACTTTGATTGGCAAAACTTGATGCTATCCACTCACACACACTTGGGACCAAAGAGGAAGAGAAATTGATCTATTTGATTTCACTCATTCACTTTGCTAGGTAAAACTTGATGCGATGCTTCCACACAAGTTCGACATTATATCATGCGGTGTAGCCATGCACATTGATAGGTGGTGAAATGAATTTTGCACGTTGCCATTAACAAATAGTTGTAACTTTAAAAGTTGTAAACTTGTAATCTTTGAATTTTAAATGTCGTTAATGACCAATTGCAATTCACTTGTTACCATAGAAATTAAAGGCAGTGAACTTGATTCAATGTTTTTTATCGACATATACACACCTCCTTCACTAGCTTTGTCATCCAAGTCACACACTATTCTGATTTATTAAAAAAAAAAAAAAAAACTTAAGTCGTCATTTAGAGCACGACTTCAATGATTTGGAATAAAAATAAATAAAAATTGTCAGGAAGACCCATTTGTTTGCTTTGGGTCTAGGCCTGATATTTATGTATTTCTATATTGACAAATGCTAAATACATCATCCCTCTTTACTTCTTACACCTCTTGTTTTCTTTTTATTTAACTGTATTCTAAAAATACCCTTTTTTTAAAACTCCTTTTATCAACCTATACCTAAATACCCATCACGCACACATATAGAAATAAGAAAAAATGGATGTGATGCAGTTGGACTGGGAATGAATATGATGCCTTACATTAAGCTGTCAGTAACCCACAAAAATCAACACAACATTTGTATGCTTGATTGGAGGAGGAAACTCCAACCACAAAGAGACTATGTCAATGATATTGAGATTGCAGAGTGAGTAGGCAGACCTTCAAATGGAATAGTGCCAATTAAAGTGATTTCACGCCATTAAGATTTTATTTTCAAAATGAAAATACGTGATATTTATTTTCGGAATCACAAGTGTGTGTGGCTGATATCGAGGTATAGCTAGATAAAAGGAGACAAAGAAGTAAGGGTATTTCTGAAAAGAAAAAGTTCAATAAAAAAAGAAAATAGGTGTAAAAAGTGTGGGAAGGTGTATTTAGCAATAGGCTTCAATATTTTCTGACTTTGGACCCATAACAAAAACATACTTGGATCCAAACTATACAAACAAGTGGAATATTATAGTCCCAAATGAGAATAACTACATTCTAGGAATTAGTATCACTAGGCAACAGCGGGATCCGAATACTAAATATTCGTCCGAATCCGTCTCAATTTTAGTAGGAAAAAATCGAGTTAATCAAATTTTAGGGTCGGATTTTTTCCGAAAGCCAAAAGTAGGGACGGGGACGGGTATGAGATTATTGATACCTGCCCCCACCCTCGCTCCATAATAAATAATATTAAAAAAGAAAAAAATAAATTATTTTATAATTTTTTAATTGAATTGATTAATTTTATTTGATAATTTTTATTTTATTATTTTTTTTATTACGTAATAAGTATTTTCGTTCGACTTTTTAAATTAAAAAAGTTATATTATTTTTTAATTTTTTATTTTTTAAAAAGGAGAACCACTAATTTTAACTCTCGTCTCAATACTTGACCAAAGTGAAGATTAATTTCATTGAAGCTTGTGCTACTATACAGATTGAAATTGTGGGTTCCGTATTGACATAAAAGGTTAATAATTGATTCAGCAATTTGGGATTTGAATGTGAAAGGGTGGATGTCGAGGCCCCACAGAATCTTTCCCCAACCAACAACATCGTAGAAATGGATTTGCGGATATAACTTTGGGATAAAAGGATAAGGCAAAAACTCTTGTAGACTGTCCGATCCAAAATATCGCGCGAATCAACGGCGCAGCGCTATCCGAACACACGAACCACATGAATGGCTCCGAAAGGAAAAATAACACATGAAATAAGCCTAAGCCATGCACAAAACAAAAACCACCTCACTCTTATTGTTTTCTTAAAATTTCTTCCTTGCCAGTGCCAGTGTGTCACTACCATGGCCACCGTCACTACCCAAGTCTCCGCCGCTATTTTCCGGCCATGTGCCTCGAAATCGAAGTTTTTGTCGGGCTCTTCCGGTAAACTCAACCGGGAAGTGACTTTGAGGCCAATGGGGTGCCCTACTTCTGCCTCTTTCAAGGTTGAAGCCAAGAAGGGAGAGTGGTTACCTGGCTTGGCCTCCCCAACTTACCTCAATGGCACGTAAGTAATTATCATTGTTTGTATTTTATAGTATTAATACTTGAACAAACTTTTACTATGCATCATCACATTCATATACACACTGAACGTTTGTTTAAACTTTTAGTCATTGCATGTACTTTTATTTTTAATTTTTCTTAGACAAAAAAGGATTTTAAATTAGGTGTCATATAAAATCGAATTTAACCAAATTCTGGTTTCTATATGGTTTTAATTTCATTCTTTATATATATGTGCTGATCCGGACTGAATTTCTAATAATAATGTCACGAGGATGAATTTGAAAACTTATTTCGTGTTAGGATTAGATTAAAATATAGTTTAAGTAGAATCTACTTACATTGGTATGATAAAGATGGTTGATTTTTCGTAATAATTAAAAATTATATCTAGATGATTTTTAATTACTTGGTAGTGTAATTAAATTTTTCAATGACATAAATGGTAAAATGTAATTTCATATGTACTTTAGTACTGCTCTAAAGTTAGAACTGAAATTCTACTTCAGTAATCTTTGTAAGAGAGGTTTTTGTCAGAGGTCTATATAAATTATTGAGATGAAACTCTAATTCTTATTAGAGAACAACATATAATAACACTTGAAAAATTTTAAAAAAAAAATCTAAAAGTTTTGTCCAAAAATTAAAAATCTACTTAAACTAGAGTTATTTTTAATTTGTTGACAGTGTAATTTTTTTTATTTTTTTTTATGAAAACAAGCCTTAAAAGTATAACTCAATCAAATAATTCTATAGTCTAAGTATAACTTTCTTTTGAATGGTAACACAAATCACATAGTTTGTGAAACTTTCTTTTCCTACATATTATGTATGTATCTATTCTTCCAACTGAAATTTCATGGATGCACTCATTATAATTATTAACACAAATGTTTTGTGTTACTATTAGTCTTCCTGGTGACAATGGATTTGACCCTCTGGGACTAGCTGAGGACCCGGAGAACTTGAGGTGGTACGTTCAAGCCGAGCTTGTGAATGGACGTTGGGCCATGTTGGGTGTTGCAGGAATGCTGCTTCCTGAGGTTTTCACCAAGATTGGAATCATCAATGCCCCTGAATGGTATGATGCTGGGAAATCGGAGTACTTTGCTTCGTCGTCGACCCTCTTTGTGATCGAGTTCATCTTGTTCCACTACGTCGAGATCCGGAGATGGCAGGACATCAAGAACCCTGGATCTGTCAATCAAGACCCCATCTTCAAGCAATACAGCTTGCCCCAACATGAGTGTGGATACCCTGGTAGTGTGTTCAACCCCTTGAACTTTGCACCTACTTTGGAGGCCAAGGAGAAGGAACTTGCCAACGGTACATACCCTTTGTTATCTCTTCCTAAAATGTTCATTTATAGGTTTAATTACTTATTTAGTCCTTATATCCTAAAATTCTTTAGGTTTTAGTCACTATACTTGAAAACTACTCGATTTAGTCTATATACATACAGTCATATACTTTTTAATCCGTTTTATTTCCTACCGTCCCAAATTGTAGGGACTAAAACGAATTAAAAAATTTATGTGTAGGTACTAAAACGAGCTAAGAGTATCATTTAGAGACTGAAACAAATAGTTTTTAGGTATATGGACTAAACCCTAATTAAAGATTATACGTATAGGGATCAAATGAGTAGTTAAACCTTATATGTTTATTCATTTTTGATTATTTTTTGTGTGAAATTGTTTACCTAACCTTGTTTGGTTATAATTTGTGTAGGGAGATTGGCTATGTTGGCATTCTTGGGATTCATAGTTCAACACAACGTGACAGGCAAAGGACCATTTGAGAACCTCATGCAGCACCTCTCTGACCCGTGGCACAACACCATCATCAATACAATTCGTGGCTACTAAGTTTGTATCCAATGACATGGATAAGCCTGTGTCCTTCTCGTGTAATCCTGAATGGATGAATTTTGAGAGTGATTTGGGCATGATTGTTATGATCCGTCTATTTTCATGTACAGAGGAACTACGATGGTTTTATATTGTTATTTGGACTGTCCATCATCAATCAGTAATCAAGCATGATACTTTCTAAAATTTCATCAAAACTCTAATACAATATTTCCAAAGTGTGTATAATTTAATTCCATTTTCTTACAAATTTCAACTCTACAACCAATATACAAGCCAGTCAAAATAGCTGAAATAATATTTGTATGTGGATGAACTGTGGTCTATAAGTCTTATGCAATATAAGCAGCAAACACATTCGGGGGTTAAAACTAAATCCCATTCCAAATGAACTCCATTCCCCTTATAGGTGGAGAAGAAGTGTGATAAGAACAAATCTAATCTGATGGAGATAGTATTGAATATTTTGAGTAAATTACACAGATAATCTTGAAGTTTGCCTTATTACATCCCCCTACCCTTCCGCTTATGAATCCTATAAAAAAATTGTTTAGTTTTTGGGCTTTTATTACATTGATTTCTCCTGTAAAAAACATTACACAACTCCCATTGAAAGTCTTATATTAATGTAAAAAAGTGTAACAAAATGAGGTGTGTAATAAGAATAAACCTGAGTAACTCCATGTAACCTATATTCTTATTATTATTTATAGGTTTAAATATAATTTTAGTTTTTTAAATTTGAGTGATTATTTTTTTTAGTCTTTAAAAAAATTATATTTTTATTGGTCCCTTTTATTCTGTGTTAATATTGTAACAATTTGTGTGACAATTTCTACAGTAAAAAAATATTTTTAATTTAATTTCTTTAAAATGATTTGTGATAGTTTAAAATCGTTAAAATATGCAAAAAATACAATAACTCTATATATATGTTTTCATTTTTCTTCTTTAAAAAGGTCGGCTGATGTAAAAAATGATAAATTTTTAAGTGGACATAAATCTAACATCTCGTTCTTACACACAACCAATAAAAAATGTACAAATAATAAATCAAATCAAATCAATTCAACCTGTAAAATAAAAATTAATATTTAAAACAAATAATCAATTCTCACCATTTTGTCTCTAATATTTTTCATTAACCCTATCTCTTTCCTTTTATTTCTCTATATATCAAAACCTCTATCATATCATGTGTATCTCTATTTTTAAAGATTAGAGCACCATAATATGTTGTCTTGAATGGAGATCAGTGTTATAGAACCCGGTCCGGTCACTGATCCGATCAAGGTAGTGAGTCAGTGGTCTAATCGGTGGGTTAGTAATTGATCCGATTTGACCTGATCTAAATTAAAAATTTTAAAAGTATATTATATATAAGTATATAACTAACATTATTTGATTAAGAAAAATATACTAAAAAATTCAAAAAAAAAATTGAAGTATTAAAGTTGATAATACAAGTAAAGTGTATTAATAATAAAAGAGAGTGTAAATAGCAACTAATTAAATTAAAACACAAGTCCAATTTTCAATAAAAAAAATGAGGCAAAAGAAGTACAGAAAGTAATAAAAGGAGTGTAAGAAGTAAATGGAGGCCCAAAGCTAAAACCTAATCCTAACCATATATATACTCTTTTTTAGCCTTAGGTGTTGCGCTGCGCTCCTTCTTCTTCAATTTCATTTGTTGCGTGGCTGCTGTGCTTTAGTTTCTCCATTTTCTGTGCAGCTGCTGTCGTGTTGGGCGCCTAGACCTCCTCATGTCGTGCTACCGTGTTGCATCTCTTCCTCTTTGTTCATCACCTCTCCTCTTCCTTTCCCTGCTGTGCGTCTTCCTCTTCCTCTTCCTTCTGCCTTTTTGGTTTCTATTTTGGCGACGGCGATGGCGATGACGACAGAAGTGTGAAGCGACGACATGGTGGTGGTGATAGTCGAAGCATGAGAGCGTGAGACTGGGTTTCAAAAATCAATCGGATCATTGGGTCACTGCAAAATTGGTCGGGTCTGGCCAGATCATCCAGACTGAATGCATGATCGATCCAATTACCAAACCGGCCCGATTATGCCATTGGGTACCAGTTGGACCAACTGGTTCAGACCAATATTCACAACACTGATGGAAACTATTTTTTTTTCTCTTTTGCTTTTTGGTACAATACATACGTATAAAATAGATAAAAAAATACATGAATATTATAATAAAAATAAAAACAAATGATTATTATACCTTATAAGATCTATAAATATATTTCAGTCAAAATATAAAAAAATCTATAAATATATACAAATTATTTTATTTAGTATTTATTCATAATTTGGATTATATTAAGATAATAATTATTTTGGACAAAAGAACTTTGTAATTAACGTACAGAATAAAATAACTTATAGCATAGACATTTCATTTCCCATCATAACACATAAGCTGGTTTTAGAAAATTGAGTAACATTTTTAACATGACAAAGTCATGTAATTTTAATTGTCACATTTTGTTTATTTATTTGTTTTAAATGTCAAATTTTATCCTACAAATTTCAAATTTATTTTAAGTGACAAAGAATTTGATACAGAACAAAAAGGAAGGAGAACCATTTACCTTAAAATAATAGTGAAGAGAAAATTGTGGATTTTATTTATTTTTAAAATGTTAGTTTCCTGTAAAAAAATTCATCAAATCATACTAGTAAAATATTTTGGTAGTTTAAAATCATAAAAAAAATAATTTTTTAAAAAATATTTTTAAATAAATAAACTTTAGTAGTTAAAAATCATCATAAAATATGAAACTATGAACATGATGAATAAAGACAGGCCAAAAGTAACTTTTAAAAAATTTGATGTACTAATAAAAATAATTTTTTAAAGAATTAAAAAATAATTATCTAAATTTAAAGGAAAAAAAAATATTTGATTATTTATATAATTTATAGCTGTTACAAAAGGAAAACTAGATAATAAGTCCGACCTAGCCCAAGGCCTAAGCCCAATCAGAAAACAAACACGAGTCTTTCATGAGTATTCTCCTATCTATTTACAACAATTGCTTTTTGTTCCTATGTATATTATTTACACATCCCTTTTTAGTGTTTTTTGTAAAACAAAAAATCTAAAATATCCTCTTTCTGAAAAATAAGTTTTGGAAACTATTTTTTTAATATCTTGAAAATTTTTTTCGGAAAATATTAATTTTTTAATATTTTGAAAATTAATTTTCAAAAGAGAGGAATAGAAAAAGATACGTGAGTTTCTGTTTTTGTTTGTGTTAGCAAGTGCTTTTGTTTTGTCCATTATTCTATTTCGTGGGAAGATGTAGAGGAGGGTAATGAGTTGGAGAAGAGTGGCCATGTTCATTCAAGCTCTACTAACTCATGCTTTACTTTTCTCCTTCACTTTTCTTCTTGCTTTCAAGCTTGACCTTCTCCTCCATACCCACGGGGTTAGTTGTCTCTATCTCTTTCTTTAATTTTCCCAATTTGAAAAGGGTGGAAATTAATCAAAGGGTCGTAACAAAAATTCTAGCTTTCTATGATTTGTCTTTTAAATTATCATATCTAGCTTCATCTTTTTCCTTTTCTTAGGCTAAACAAAATCATATCATTTCATTAAGGATAACTGAGGCTACATATGTTGGAATGCAAATGAAATCATGAGAGCTAGCATGAAATTTTGATGCCCTAGTTAGTTTGTGAGCAACAAGATTGACTTGTTTCCTTACAAAACTCATATAAGAGTTTGGAACGGATAAAAGATGAGCCCTACATTTGGCTAGTAAAGCATGAAATCATTGAGGCCCTTCTTTGCAATAATGAGATTATCCTTCATCAACTTACAATTTGTTTTGAAGAGCAAGAGAAGCAACAATTAATGGCTTGGAGTGTTGAGTCAACGTTATCCCACACTTTTTGGTTGCGGTTTCTCCATATACTCCAAAGAATAACAGCTAGCTTATTCTTCTCTTGAGGTTGAAAATTGTGAAGTAAGCTAAATAAAATTCCCTGGTAGCTTTTATCAGAATTGATATTCAAATGAATAAGGTTTCAAAGTCCTGCACCTGCAGCCTGCCAAATTTCTTTTTCTTTCTCACATGCTTTAAAAAGAAGATGTCACTCGTTTTCATAAGACTTGGAGCAAAACCAACATTTTGTAGGACAAGTAATACCTTTCGAAATGAGTTTTTCACGAGTTGGCAAGCATTGCCTAAGTGATCACCACATAAAATGTTTAATCTCAAGAGGAATATGCAACTTCCAGATCAATGACCAATCACCATGAACTTTAAGACGATCATTGTTGACCATGGAATTCATGATATTATTATAAGTTGTCTAGCTTCATCTTGAAGCATAGGTGTATATGGATTTGAATAACCTAAGAACTCAACCCTGATCCAAATATATTGGTTCATATTTTAGAGTTATTTAAATTCAACCCAACTTAATTCATTTAAATCTTGACTTGTGGTTTGGTAACAATTTTTTTTAAACTCGCAAACATGATGACCTAATCTGGTGATGTGATATTTTATTTTTATATTGATTTATTTATTCATTTTTATTATTAGTACTATTATTATAAGTTTTTAGAAAAAAAATTTAAACCCAACCCAACATGTTATTGATTGGGTTGGTTTAGTTTGGATTTAACAAGAAAAATGCACAAATTCACCCAACTTAAATAGTAATACTTTGACTGATTTGTACAATAGATTTAATTAAATTTGACTTGAACCATTTACATTCCTATCTTAAAGAAGTTGTGTGGTAAACTTGACGTCAATTTTTTTTTCTACCTTTTGATTTTCAATGCATGTAATTTTTTTTTTTTTGTATTTTTGGAAAAGCAACATGCTTACTTTGTATGCTCTCATTCTTTATTATTTTATAGTTTTCTTTTATTTCTTTGGAAATGGGATGGGATACCTTCGAGTTTGAGTGTTGGATTTTGCTTTCCTTTTGAGAAATTGTTTTCTTTTTCTAATGTTTTTGTAGACTCCTATGGTGTCCTATTTCGAACAAAAGTGAAAAGAGAATCTATTTGTTTCATCTAACATGCATGCAGCCTTTTGAAAATTAATTTCTAGAATAATTACTCATTACCAAAAATAGACTTCAAAACTTAGTTTCCGGAAAGAGTATTTTTAGAAAAAAAAAATAGTACAAAATAACATAGAAGGGGTGTATAAACAAAAATAGGGTGCAAGAGCAATTTCCCTTATTTACCAACTAATTTCCTTTTTGTTTTTCAGTCTGTTTGAAAATAAATTTTAAGTATTTTGTAGCTTTTTTTTTTACTAAGTAAAAAATTTATTTGATTGTTTGTAAATTTTTTAGTAATTTCTAAATTTTTGTTGATATTACTTAAAATAATGTTTTAAAAAATATTAACTTCTAAATTTTATATTTATTTATTTTTTCCATGAATATTTATTAATTTTTATTTTTAATTTAAAGTAAAATTTTATTATTTTATCTTTTTATATAATTTTATATTTTTCAACCACTTCATCATATAATTTTATAAAACACTTATGATTCAATAAACTTTTCAGCTTTCAACTACCTAATTTTGTGAAACATAATCTTTGGAAAACATGCTAATCAGTGCCTCAGCTCCCTTCATCTTCGGCATGCGAGTATAGACTTGTTGGATTTTGGGCTTCCGTATAGACTTAGGTAACGCTTTTAATGTAGGCCTCCTCAATTGTTGTTTATTTATTTATTTGTGTTTCCATGAGTGGAGGGACAGACTCAGACTTAGATGACAGGGAATCAATCATAAAAAATAAAATTTATCTAACAAATATAATATATAGATATAAAAAAATGACTATATAATAATTAAAATTAATAAAATATAATATTTAGATAAATTTTTTGCAAAAACATGGAATTACTATTAATTTTATAATTTAAAGAGTCAAGAAATAAATGTTATATTTGATAAGATATTTTTAATTTTTAACTTTTTTTATTAGTTAAAAAATTTATTTGACTATATGGTAAACAAAAAAAATTTGAGTACTATTACAAAAACCGGATTTAAAAACCGATTCTGTTTTTTTTTTTTTTTTTTTTTTACAGTTTCTTCTAAGACTATTATATGTTATAACCATATTAGAATGTAGTCATTCGAAGACGGTTATAGCGTATAATCGTCTCAAATTCTATTTTATTTATTTTTTATTTTTTTACAATACCTTCTATGACAGTTATACTCGATAACCGTCTTAGTGTGCAGCCATTTGTAGACGGTTATATCGTATAATCATCTTAGATTCTTTTTTTTACAGTACCTTCTAAGACAGTTATACGCCATAACCGTCTTAAAGTGGCATCATCCAAAGATGGTTATAATGTATAACTGTCTTCGATTTTTTTTTTACCATCCCTTCTAAGACGGTTATACCCGATAATCGTATTAGAATGAAATCATTCTAAGACGGTTATAGCCTATAACAATCTTAGATTCTATTTTGTTTTTTTTTACAGTATCTTCTAAGACGGTTATACACTATAATCGTCTTAGATTTTCTATTTTTTTCCAATGCATTCTTATTAATGTTTAGAGAATATAATTAAAAACATTCAATTTGAACCACAGGTAATATTATTAATGTCCAGAGAATATAAATTAAAAGGTTGCCTACTAATCGAAAATAAACTAACATCATTATCTCCTCAACTCAAATAAGAAATAAAAGCAACAATAATAAGAACTAATAAAAACAAAGAAAGGAAACCAATAATGTAGAAGTTTTCAAGTCTTGGTTGTGTTATTTGAGCTTATTACATAGTCTTCTAAAAAAAAGATAACTATAGCTTGCTTCATAAGCTTAATAGTGCACATCCTGACTAGAACAAATGAAGATTGGACCAGCATTTGACAGAATTCACTGTGAGAACAAGCAAGTAATCTAGCAATCAACATATATGGTATTTATGTTAATAGTGATCGACAAGTGGTTAAATGAATAATTAGTCATTATATTCCTAGAAGTTTAATGCGATTGGTTTATAGTATCATCTATTCTAATGGAAAATAGTTATTCATATTAAACTATAGCATGAATGACAATTAAACAAACAAAACATTTATGTACAATTTCTTTGCAATAAAGACTATTTGCTTACGATATGGACCCATATAACCAAAATGGCAAGTTAAGACTTCAACAATCGACCTTGATATGTAATTTTCTAAGCATAAAAAGTTGTGAGATGAAAACCTTTTAAATATCCATTGTCCATGCTAAATATAAAAGATTTGCATAGCTAAAGAAAAAATCATGATTGGATAGGTATACTCTGCATACAATTATCAATGATTATGATACTAAGACGACAATTGATAAATCATAATTCTGCTAATTACTTCATCATGTCATTCTGTCTAAATCCCCCCACTTACTCACCCAAAACAGCCTAATGAAAACAATCAAAATTATCAAGAGTTCAAGGTAATATGGCAGTATTTTTAGAAAGGAAAAATATTCATAAGAGATGTTCCATAAAATTATAGCATTTTTGTCAAAGGAAGTCCACTGAATATAGAATGCATCAAAGACATCCAAAACTAAATTAACATGGTAGCTTCAACCTCAAACACAAGTTAAACAATAAGTATTTTAGTGTTGTTATGGCATCAAGTTATGTGGTTAATTCTAAGAGTTCAAAAAAGTAAAGATTCCACTACATTACCTTACATGATCCAAAAGTCACACATCCAGACACAAAAAATCCCACACATTAAGTAATTAAACATTGAGAAAAATCATATATCAATACACATCAATAAGAACGAATAAATTAATGGAATCATCAACCTCCAACACCACATAAGTCAGTTTTACTTTGGAGGACAAGCATATGAAGTAAACTTAAATATTTTATATACATTTTACATATTGCTCGACACCTACTTTCAATTTCCAATCATAATTGCAAACAATGAACCACACTCATTTCAAATTTGGAAAACTAGTTGGCAAGTCAGCAACGACATCACAGACTGTTCCACAATATAATGTTGTTGGAATCTCAATTACTCAACACCATTTTGCTGGAAAAACAAAGGAAAAAGAGTTAACTTACTCTACAAGCAGTTGCTTCATCACCGTTCATCTTAGCTTGCTTATTTTTTTAAGCATATGCTGCCTTCATCATGCCAACTTTGTTAATATCCTAATACACCTAACATCTTCATCGCATTACAACAACTCAGATATAGTTCAAATGACTTCAAATTCCAAAAAATGATTGTAGTTTACACTTTTTACCTCATAAGTATTAAATTCACCATCAGACATAATAGCTTCCAGCCACAGATACAGAAACACAAATGATCTTTGTATCACTCCCTATTAGGTGTTTGGAAACCTAAAAATTGACACCAAACTGCATTTTCTTAACCCTACAAACTAGAAATGAGCTCCATAAAGATAACAAACATGTCACATGTTGAAACTAGACAAACACAATGGACATATAATCTTACGAAGGCAAAAATTCTCTTCTAAGTTTTTATTTACAATAAAACATAAGGGAATACACATATCCACGTAAAACCAACAGCCCATTGGGAGAAGTCTTTGATGTTATCATATCTTATCTTGTTAACAACATGCATTTATCATCTACTCCAACCATTTTTGTAAATTAATGACACAAAAAATAGTTGTTTCCATAACAAGCCATAATCCACAGTTCAATATCAACAATTTTTACCATAACCAAACAACTTAGTGGAATTTTTCACAACTGTCATGTTGAACATGGACAAAATGTTATATAAAATGACGCAACACGAGAAAAACTATGGAAGTTATGCTTACTTATTATACTTTGAAAAGGAACATACTACATCAACCTTGTCAAACTTTTAAAAGGTCATAAGTGTAGTTTTTATACCTGATAACTCTTGTATCCATTGAAATGGGGTACCATGACCCCTATTGCAATCTCCGCCTAAACAAATGACCTGCAATGTAGGCACACTTGTCGCACAAAATACAATGCATATATATGTTGGCCTTTGTTGCAGACGAATTGTAATAAACATTATAACATTAAACATGTAATTAAATCCAAGAATGTGCGTCATAATTAAAGTTGCCCAACTAGGTACACCTATTTACAATATTTAATTAACATTAATCCAGAATCTCAATCCAATTCATACAGCATAATAACCTATCTACATTGAATTGTTTTTACATTGTAACAAAAATGCTACCCATTTTTTTTCCTTATCTTTGTTATGGTCACCATGTCTAATGTTGTACCATCAGTAAACCACTGCAACAATAAGTAGGTATACATACTAGTCAATTACAATGCGTTAACATCAACACAATAAATGGTTTCAACTAAGCATAAAAAAGTGTTCAATTTAATATACATTGGTCCATTCATTCTTCAAACCCCCACTTACTATGTTCCACATCTAATGCATTACGTAATACCCACATTCAAAGCCTCCTTTTTGAACATGACTCTAAATTGACGAAGATTGAAATTTCAATGTATTGTGAAGATACAAAAAAAACCCATGTACATGAAAGTCAATTAAATGACTAACCTTGATTTCAATCCAATTTGGTGCAGCTGCATTACATTTACCCTCAACACTAGTATTCAATGTGTTAAGTGCACTAATATACGAATTGCAACATACATGTGGGTTAACGTATTACCCTAGTGAAGGGATACTTTCACTTCATAATGTCAAAATATTACACAACTGTATGAGTTGAATGACATACAACAAAAAGCTACTAATGGGCCTTGTATTTTAAATAAATTAGCAACCATAATTACTAATTTACACTTATGTACAACTAGCCATATCAATCATACTTACTGATTCAAATAAGCTCCTAGGTACACATCTCTTTGTGATTCCTTGACCCATGTTTGAATGTATTGCTTACATTCAACACATCTATCATTTGCATTGTGTATCATTTGAGGTTCAAGGAATCCATACACTGAACCATAACCCAAGGTTGAGCTCCACTAATCCAAAAACCTATTATTACCATTTGAATTGAAATTCAAATTGTTAAACATATATATTGTAACAAATACACTTCAATAATTAATGAAAAGAGACATTCACATCAACTTTTACTTACATAATCCACAATTGTAGTATAGAAATGTTCAAATATTTGTCACCTAATATAACTTCATTAATATCCAAATATGTTATGAAAAAGGATGTTTGTACATTCGCAATCCCAAACATTAACCCATCCCACGACAATTCTACAGGCCTGTGGTAAACTTCATAGACGTTCTTAATTAATTTATCCAAAGGATCACCTACTTCCAGTTTTTTTGATGTATCAACTGCTTCTGGAATGTTTTTTGAAGTAATGGGTGAATCTTGTGTTTCATATCAATCAGAAATAAATATTTGTTAATTAAAAATAGATAACAAATTAATATAATTTAATTAGTATAAAACACATATTTACCTTTTGTGATAATGGTTTGACCAAATGTGTGGGCCATGCGACAAATGTTTGAGGTGTCTGTTTGACATACATAACCTCATAATGTTTCCAATATTTGAAATGATGACCTCCAACTCACAAGAAAACAACCTTATTTATGTGCCAAAGATCACCCCCAATCATCCCATTCATAAGATAAATATTTAATATTTACAATATTACTGTGTCAATGAATTAAGAAAAAATGAAAATAAAAATAAATTTCAAAGAAGGAAAATAAACTAGCAGTTTTATAGTTGTATTCAACATAAATCATATTATAAAACACACAAAATAATTCTAAAGGCTAAAGCATGGAATCTCAAAATTAAACTCAACTGCGGTTCAAACCTACAACTTAGATTTTGGACCAGAACACATTAATATATGTTGTTAAAAAACCTCCACTCACTTAGGTGTACATTATGAGGGGGGTAAGAGAACTATTGTATTGGTGGCTCAAGTATGCACACAAAGCAATGTGACTATAAATAACTGCCTACACATGGCAAGGGTGTTGGAATAAAGAATAATATGTGTATATAAAAGAACATTATACTTAAGGTTTGGAGTTGTAAAAATATTTTTAACAACTAGTAAATTGATATGGAAATTTATTACTTCTTATTGTAGTTATTCCTGAAATTTAGATTCCAAATTCATGTCCTTATCTCTATTAACATTTTTTTGCTTGCCATTTGATGATTATAAACAAGGCAATCACAATATAGCAATCTACGATTTGTTGTAAGAGAATGTCAGGCAAGAAGATAATCATAAAACAAAGCAAAAAACTGAATAATTTGTAAAACATCTCCACCTGTTTAACCATGTATTTTACGAACCACATGAAAATAATTAAAAAAAAAATTATATGTTTCAAAGTTTAGACTCATTCACCACAATTATGGTTTCTTAAAAAAATATCATCTATCAAAGCCAAATAAGAAAACACCTACTAAAATGTAATTAAAACAAGACAATCACAATCTACCCTATAGTTTGTTGTAACTTGTAAGAGAGCATCAATGAGAAAAGGAGAACATAAAATGAAGTAACAAATGAAAAGTTTGTAAGAATATTTACCTAAATAGTTAAGCAAGTGATAGTTATATAACTTTCAGCAATTTATGACAGAAACTCTATTCATTAGAGAATTCTGAAGTAAATACTCCATTACCCTGATGACTTCTTCATCAGAGATTGTCAAGGGTGAATTCATTTTCACTTTCAATGACTCCAATCTAACAAAGCAGGGAGGTTGAGATCTTTGTTTGTAGCAACATTTGATAGATCCTACAGAATTAAAGTGAATTGAAGACATATTTTAATGCATTTAGTAAAAAATGCAAGATTGAGTATAGCCAAACAATTGACATAAGAATGAAAACATTACATTAGCATTATGAAAAAAAAGATGATAAAACAAACTAAAGTAACTTATTGTTACTATTATCATAAGGGTATCATAAAAAAGTGTCAATGACTTTACATTAGTCAACACTTGCAACCAGCCTATGATGACTGAATAAGATATATTAGTTATGGTTTGAATAGTTCCTTCTTCGAGACATGAAATATTACATGTGGAGGACATTGGCTGACAACTCAAACCTAAATATTCAATGATTGTGAGAAAACTAAGATTTGGAGTAGAGAGGACAATTTTTTGTTGAAAGCTGTCCCAGAGCTTCAAACTGGAAAAGTTAGAATTAGATATGAAAAGTTCATTTCCATCATTGTGCAAAGAGCATTCTGAAAGGCCCAAAGTATTCAGCAAGTTACAGGTTGAAAAGGGTTCAGCACAACCATTGTCTCTCATAGTAAAAGTGACTTCTGCCATAAACAAGTCTTTCAATGCTGGTAACTGCAAAGATTTTGGAAGTTCCAAAAGAGGGCTAGAATTGTAAAGCCTAAGAGATGTCAAAGACTGACAAGAAAAAAAAAATGAAAGGGTCCAAAAAATTGGATATGTTTCTTAAACTAGAAGATATTTCAATTGTCTGGATATCGTGCAACACAACATATTTCATGACCCTATTTTGCAGTTTAGACACTGTTTTACTGTGGGCCCGGATGCAAAGATTCAGCAGTGAAATGGAACCATCCCTACTAGACATAACCTTTGACACAAATTGTTTAAAATTGACAACCCTTCTAAACTCCCACAGATAGAAAGTGAGAACAGTGAGGCATTTCCAAAGTAATAAAAACAAAAATACAACTAAACATGAACCTTGAAAGTGGAAAAACAGGAGCTTGGGTGGCCTCTAAACACGAAATCAAAACTCGCATGGGAAACCTCACATACCCAAACACTCTTAATGTGAATGAAACAATAATGTTCAGCCCCTAAACACGAAATCACAAACACACGTAAAACAAAAACCCTAACCCTCAAAATCTCAAACCCCTAAACCAAAAACGATAATGCTATCAAACATGGCTTTGCACAAGACCCGTAGACGTGACGAGACCAAACATGTGAAGAAGGAAAAGCGATGGCCACCATCGACTGAGGGAGTCCATGACGGAGAGACGGAGGGAACCGCAAAGAGTGCCTGAGGGAGGGTGCACAAGGTCAGGGAATTAGGTTGCGAGGAAAAATTAAGTGTCTAAGAGGAAAAGCACGACACAAACACATTTAAGGGAATTTTAATTCGAAGACGATTTTGACAACCATCTTTGAATCCCAGAAAACAAAGACAGTTCGCAGTTGAAAACGACGTCATTTTAAAGTATCTAAGACGATTGTTCAATAACCATCTTCATAAATAACAAATTATTTACAAAATTGTCATCGCCTCACCAACTAAGATGGTGATGCTCCAATCGTCTTTGAATGCTCATCTTAGAATGCGTTTATTGTAGTAGTGTTTAGTAATCTCTCATTAGCTTATAGCGTTCTTTGAAATGCTACTTGAAGTAACGTTAACATTTAACTTTTGTTTTTTTTATATTTTCTTCCACTTTTATCCTTAATATATTTATTTATTTTCCTTGTTACCTTTCTAAATAAACCATGATTTTTTTGTCATTTTTTACTTTTCAACTACTTCAATAACTAGTTTTACTGACACTTCTAATTCATAAGTTAGTTTTTCAACTTCCAGCTACTAGCTAGTTTTTCAGCTTCCAGTTAGCTTTTTGGCTAGTTTTGTCGAACATAGCCAAGAATTGATTTATATTAACTAAATTTTGATAAAATATTATATTTAAATAAAATTTCTCAAAAAGAGATAAGATTACTATTAATTTTATAGTTTAGAAAAAAAGTCAAGACCTAAAATCAATTATATAAAAACTAAAATTAATAACCCAATGGATGTAGCTTTGATAACATATACTGAGTTTGTGTGAGAAGGGTTGAGTTTGATTCTCCCATAAAGATGAGTTTGAAGTGTTTTTAAGCTTCAACCAATGATTAGAACTCAAGCTTGTAAGGATATATCTTAGAATACTAATAGAGAGTCTAAGACCCTAATTACGATGATACAAAATAAAAAAACTAAAGTTTTAAAAATAAAAATTTCTTTTAAAAGATAAAAAATTACTATTGATTTTGTAATTAAAAATAGTTGGAATATAATCTGCAGTATAGTAACTAAAGTTTGATAAAAATATAATATTTAAATAAAATATTCCAAAAGAAGATAAAGATTGTTATTAATTAGAGAGTTTAGAAAATAAATATTCAACAAATAAAAGCATATTATATAATAACATACACTTAAAAAATTTATATGATAACAAAATTTAGTCAATAATAATTTTTAGATCAGATTTTATTAAAACAATAATAATCTAATTTTCATAGAAAAATTGGATGCTCCCTTCAAGATTTCATGCTACTTTTTTTTTGTCTGAATTTGATCCCATGTTGCTGCTCCGCTGTGATTCTATAATTATATAAATATAATAAGTAATAATATATTGAACTTAAAATTTAGAAGAAAAAATAAATCAGCGACCCCCCTCCCCATGGTTCCGCCCCTTCATAGGTGAGCCATTCAATCACTACTCTCCCTTGCTTTGTTCCAATATGTGGTAAGCCTAAGACAATTATCCCCTTTGTTTCACTTTTAATCAAAGTATAAGACTATTTAATTATGATATAGACTAATAATAAGTCGAAAAGTTATAAAAAATGTCGGAACAATCCAAACCCGCTTGATAAAATGTAGAATTTGTGTTTTAAATTTTGAATCCCAATCAGTTACCGGTCTTTTTAACCTAATTAGATCATGACTCAATATGAATTTAGCCACAAAAATCAGCCATATCCCTAAAAAATAAGCTTTTACACGATTTGAATATCATTTTAAGAGGTGAAGTGGACACAAATTATTTAAAAACATAAATCTAACACAAAAAAGAGAAAGTAGTTGAAATATTCAAAACAAGAGATATAAAATATAAAATTATAGCTAAATAATTGTGATTTTATTAAAATAAAGGATGCATTTTTCGTACTATCATATGAGAATAAATTAGGAGATTCAAACACATATAATTAGAAATACAAAATATAAATTTTAAAAAATACATATGAATTTATTGAAATAAAAAGGTACATTTACCTACTTCAAATAATCTTAGGTTTGATACTTTGAATAGTCTATATTTGATATCGGATACTATTAACATAGACTCACTTAAAAAATAGAAAATTTAACTTAACAACCTGTATCTTTTACTTGGACAAAATAATCATTTTTATAATATTTACAGTGATTTAATTTAAAAGATATTCATGTAAATCAATTTTATTTTAATTTATATAATTTAATTTAATTTAGTTAAACCTTTTCTCTCTCCCTAGCTACATTTTTTATGTGACAATGACACTTTAACTTAAATTGGTATAAATATTAAAAGAATGATTATTTTGTACAAATAAATAGATTCCAATCACTAACTTAGTGAGTCTTCTTTAGTAGTCTCTCTCCACCTACCCACCCCCACACACACATCCACGCACACGCACCCACGCACACCCACATGCACACGCACACACACACACTACTTTAACAAATATTAATTATTGATCAAAGGTTCAATTTTTTAATAGCCATTAATTTTTTTATTTGTTTATAACAATTATATTTATTGAAAAATTAAATTAATCACATTAATGCTATTAAATATACAATTTTGATAAATAAAACAAATATTTTTTATCGATAGGAATTGAACATGATATCAGAAAATTTATAACATTTACACATCTTACTTAACTAAATGAACTAAACTCTCTTGATTTAACACAAATATTTATTATGTATTAGAATATATAAATTTTAAAATACTTTAATTTAAGAAAATATTTGTAAAGGAAGGAAATTTGTAACTATAATAACAGTTTAAAATGGTTGTTGACCTCTATGACTACATGAATATCAACCAACGATAACGACCATTTCAAATTTTATAAAGGTTAAAATAAAATAAAAAAAATGAAAGATTTAAACTAAATTTAATTATAATTATAAATATTGGAACTATATTTAAATGTTAAACTAAGTACTTTTTCAATAAATCCTTATAAAATTAGAGTTTATTCTTAACCTTAATTATGTTAAATGTTAATTATTGAAATAGATCAAAAAAATATTTTAATAAATTAAAATAAATGAAAGAAATGATAAATTACTTTTATAACTTTAAATAACTTTTTATATTTGTCTCATCATTACTTATACAAAATATTGGATATGATAACAACAATCTCAATAATACATGTGAGATGTCATTTGCATATGTTGGAAGTAAGAAGGTATCATCCTAAGGAATATGTGTAACATCCTCAAAAATATATTTTAGTTTATATTTATGATTAAATTATAATAATAGGATTCAAGAAGAATAAGGATAAATTTTATTTAAGCTACCCAAATGGGAATAAATCCAAATGTGCATGAATGTTCCTAAGCCTTCAACAACGTAAATATTCTTAGAATATTTGAGTCAAGGTAAAGTCAAAGAATGAGGTAAGTTGAGTCCAAATCTTTGAATAATCTTTTAGAATGTCCATGTGGCATTAGGGGGAACAAATAGCCAAAATCAAGCCTTAAGCAGCCTTCCACGTTGATGGCATGCATTAATGAAGGAAATATTTGTAATGATGATTAAATAAAGAAAATCTAGATATTTTCTTAAATTATGATGACTTAGTTAATTTAGAACTAAATTAAGTACTAACTAAAGTTTCTTTCTAACCAATTACCTTCCATCCAAACTAAATCAATTAGTATAAATAGCATTAACATCCAAGAGAATTCTGCACGTAAACTCAGCCTTCAAAATCTATCTACTACTAGTTTCTTGCACCATGTTTTTCTATTTCTCTTAACCGTGCCTTTTTTCTACCACTTCAATCATCAGCCACTTTCTTCTTTTAAGACATTACCCCTTAGAGAAATTTCGTAAGGAAGAAGAAGACCTTTACTCCATTTCTCTTCAAACATCAAACTCCCTTGAGGTAGGCTAGGCTTTAATCCTTAGTTAGGAATTCATTTGAACTAGTTTACAGGCTTAAATTAATATATAGAATTATAGCTGTTATTTAGGTCGAAATTTCATTTAATAATGTGAAAATGTTAATTTAAACCATAGGATAGGTCATGATTTATAGGATAAATTATTAGTAATGTTTGGAAGTTTATTTGATGATTTTTGGAGGAGATTCTGATGATATTCGAGTTATTTTTATTATTTTAAACTGCATCTCGGCCACACCACCCTGGACCTCGACCACAGCTCCCTGCACCTTGGCCACAGCACCTTGGACCTCGACCACATCACCTTAGACCCCAACCACAGCACCCTGGACCCCGGCCACAACACCCTGGACCCCGGCCACAACACGTTGGACACCGACCACAACATCCTGGACCCCGACCACAGCACCCTGGACCCCGGCCACAGCATCCTGGACCCCGGCCACAACACCCCATGTTAGATATGATGCAGAGGTTGAGGATGATCATGAAGAATCAAGTCAAGCTTTATCTTAAGTTTTGATTTTACATGCCCACTCAAATTGATGGCATATGTACTTTGTTTAAAGGCTTGGTTCAAGAAAGATATAATCCCTCATTCCTCACATAAACTGAATAAGTCATGCATACATTAGTTCATTAATTCATGATTAGGTCATACACATTCCATGAATCATCATTTGGCATGACATTAAAGCTTTAAAGTTTTCATAAAAAGTGTTTTTCACTACTTTAATCGATTACTGGTTACACTTAATCGATTAATTGCTTGGTTACATAATTGCATTTAAAGATATGAACACTTTAATCGATTACCAAATGTTTGTAATCGATTATATTCAGTTGACTTGGTTAAGTCGTTCTATGATAATCGATTACATGACAGATTAATCGATTATTTGTCCATCTGCATAATTTTCAGAAGAAAGTTTATCTGGTTTAATCGATTACCAGATGTTTGTAATCGATTAAATAAGCATTGATATGTTTGTAATCAATTATATATGTTGATGATATTATTTTTTGTTCTACTAACCACTTCATGTGTAAAGATTTTGCAGCAAGCATGCAAAGAGAATTTGAAATGTCTATGATGGGGGAGCTTACATTCTTTCTTGGTCTGCAAGTCAAACAAATGAAGAATGGAACCTTCCTAAGTCAATCAAAATATTGTATTGAAATGCTGAAAAAATTGGAAATGGAAAGTTGCAAAACAACAGCAACTCCTATGGGAACTTCCACTTATCTTGATTTAGATAAAAAAGGAAAAAGTGTTGATGAGTCAAAGTATAGAGGAATGATTGGATCATTGCTCTATCTTACAGCAAGTAGACCGGACATTATGCTAAGTGTTTGTCTATGTGCTAGATATCAAGCTAATCCAAAGGAGTCTCATCAAACAACTGTAAAAAGAATCTTCAAATACTTAAAGTCCACTCCAAAAGTAGGACTTTTGTATCCTAAAGGTACTGCAATCACTTTAATAGGTTATTCTGACTCTGATTTTGCAGAATGCAAATTGGATAGAAAAAGCACAAGTGGAACCTGTCACTTACTAGGAAGCTCTCTAATTACTTGGCAATGCAAAAAGTAATCTTGTGTAGCATTATCAACAGTAGAAGCTGAGTATATATCAGTTGGAAGTTGCTGTGCTCAAAGTTTATGGTTGGAGCAAGACTTTGGTGTAGAGATTCATCAAATACCATTATTATGTGACAATACAAGTGCTATAAACATTTCAAGGAATCCAATCATGCATTCCAGGACAAAGCATATTGAAATAAGACATCACTTCATCAGAGATCACATTCAGAAAGATAACATTAAAGTTGAATTTGTTGATAGTAAGAATCAATTGGCTGATATCTTCACTAAACCTTTAGATAGAGAAATATTCTTTACATTGAGAAATATGCTTGGAATATTGGATGAATAAGTTTATGTTAAGTGATGTTTCCATAACTAATTTCATCATGAATGTACTCAAACAATTGCATGATTAATAAACAACTCAATATGATGATTGATATAATAGTTGTTTGCTGCATAAAATTCTTAATATTTGAACAAAAGCTGTCATAATCGATTACATTGAGACTCTAATCAATTATCTGTTCATCCTATGCTATTTTAAAACCTGTCGAAGCTGGAATAATCGATTACTTCATCGGAATAATCGATTATTTTCATTCTAGACTCCAGAAAATTCTTGTTGTGTCTGGAATAATCGATTACTGCTAAACCATAATCGATTACATTAAGTTGATAGGCTTTTCAAAATTCTGGAACCTCCTGGAATAATCGATTACATCAATGGAATAATCGATTATTCTGCGTCTGCTGGCTTTTATGAAACTCCTTCACTCTGTCTTAATTGATTACAATCAAATGGTAATCAATTACTACTTTGCAGATTTTGAAATTTAGACTAAAATAATCGATTACACTATCGAAATAATCGATTATTTCCGCAGTTACTGCAAAAATCTGACAGTTTTCAAATTACCCAACTGCTGCTAAGCACTACTTATTGCCATCAATGTCATAATGGACATGCTTAACTTCACAACAAGCCATAATCTCTTTGTATTCCAACTGATCACTAATCTTAGTGCCTATAAATTGGAACCTTTGGCCCTTGGTACCTCACAACAATCCAATTCCTCTTATATCTTTCTTCTATGTGCTTTATTTCTGGTCTGTAGTGTCTCAAACCTTTTCCTTTTTGTGCCTTTACCATGCTTGCTTCAAAAAGAGTCAAGAAATCTAAAAGGAAAGTTGAAACTCAGCCTTCCAACCCCATTGTCAATAGACTTGATCATTGGTTTACCAATGAAACCAATAGGATGAATTATATGCAATTCAATGCTACTAAACTCCTATGTCCACCAAAATACCTCAATCCCACTTGGTTCATACAAGAAGGATTCAATTTTCCTCACCTTCTTGAACAACAAGGCCTGACCAAGTTTGTGCAAATGAAAGGAACCTTCTATCCGGATTTGGTGAAAGTCTTCTGCACTTGCTCGAGGATAACCATGCATGGAACTATTCACTCTCAAGTGAATGGTGTTGCTATGAAGATTACTCCAGAGGTATGGCATGAGGTAGCTGGCATTACATTTGATGGTGAACGGCGCTTTGAAGAGGAAGCTGAAGGCTACAATAAGATGGAAACCTACAGAAGTATGTTGATTGATCCACACATGAATGCGCGACTGAGATTAAGCACCGGACCAATGATGCATGAAGACCGTTTGCTTCATTACATCATCACCTACATTCTCACCCCTCCCACTACCAATCACGCTCAAGCAACGGATGGTGATCTTCAGGTTGTATATGGACTGAAGAAAGGGATTAAGCTCAATTGGATCATGATTATCCAAGAAGTCATGCAAAAATACAAAAGGCTAGTGAACTATCCTTTTCCTTATGTTGTTTTGGTATCCCGTTTTATTGACTACTTTCAAGTTGATGTATCAAATGAAGTAATGGATGATACCAATGCTAGCAATAACCTAATTAAGGAAAAACATCTCACTAAGCTTGGGATGATTAAGACCCCTACGGCTGTCAAATGGCTGGACAACCTATGCCTGTGAATGAAGAAGAAGGTGAAGATGAAGGTAATGAAAAAGGCAACCTGTTAGGAGAAGCTGAATAACAAGAGGACCCTACACCCGCTGAACCACAATACTCTCCATTTGAATCACTAATGATTCAGAAAATGGATGTTCTATTTTCCCTCCACCATGAGCAAAGAGATGAGATGAATACATCTCTTGATGAACTCAAGCTTAGGATGAAGAACATTGAGGACAGAATCTTTAGAGATGAGTATAGGGATGCTTGAGTCTTACTATGTTTTGATTTTACTATGTTTTAAGTCTATCATTTTTTGTTTTAGTTTGTTATGTTTATGTTTAATTTTCGTTTACTCCTATGTACCCTTTCATGACTATGGTTAATGAATTCAGTTTCCTTGTTTCAATTCTATTCTATGTTTTTAATTTGATATGCCAAATAGGGGGAGTAGTATAAAAATTGATATGAAAATTGATGAGTATAAGAATTGATATATAAAGAATTGATAATGGCAATTGAAAATGAAACACAAAACACATTGACCAATCAACTAAGGAAATCTTAAAGTCAGGGGGAGCATGAGTAAAATTAGAAATGCCTGTATCAGTGTATGTACTTTACTTGTTTGATATAACACTTGATCCGTGCAAATGCTGAGAAAGTTTTCAGGATTAACAATTTCTTCCTAAGAAGCATCAATTGAGTATTTGGAATGCTCAAATAAAAAAGGGGGAGATTGTTAGATATGATGCAGAGGTTGAGGATGATCATGAAGAATCAAGTCAAGCTTTATCTTAAGTTTTGATTTTATATGTCAACTCAAATTGATGGCATATGTACTTTGTTTAAAGGCTTGGTTCAAGAAAGATATAATCCCTCATTCCTCACATAAACTGAATAAGTCATGCATACATTAGCTCATTAATTCATGATTAGGTCATACACATTCCATGAATCATCATTTGGCATGACATTAAAGCTTTAAAGTTTTCATAAAAAGTGTTTTTCATTGGTTTAATCGATTACTGGTTACACTTAAATCGATTAATTGCTTGGTTACATAATTGCATTTAAAGATATGAACACTTTAATCAATTACCAAATGTTTGTAATCTATTATATTCAGTTGACTTGGTTAAGTCGTTCTGTGATAATCCATTAGTGACGGATTAATCGATTATTTGTCCATCTGCATAATTTTCAGAAGAAAGTTTATCTGGTTTAATCGATTACCAAAGTTTTGTAATCGATTAAATAAGCATTGATACATTTTTCACACTCCTTGTGTTAATCGATTATTTGAGTATTAATCGATTACTTCAGTGCTTCACAAAATCCAAATCCTCTGTGATAATCGATTACGACATGAGTTAATCGATTATTTGTTCTTAAGAATTTTTCCAGATTTCACATGAACACTTTAATCGATTATTTTGGAACTTTAATCGATTACATTTGTTAAAATAATCGATTACGATTACGGAATAATCAATTACAGTCAGTTAATTCTGTTTTTTATAAATAGATGCAACTCATTAAGTGAGTAGAGACTTTTAGTTTTACGAAGTAAGCCTTGTATACACACTCTCAGGAGATTTTTATAGCACCAAGGCTCTTTAGAAACATTCATTGATTTGGTTTCAAGAATCATGAAGAATCTCATGTGTTGAGTCATCTTTTCATGATTAGATTTTGCTAAAGCCTCATTTGTCAAAAAGAAATCATCAAGAAAGATCATGACATTCATTCTCAGTCTGGTTTGATCATTTAAACTCATTCATTTCACTGAGGATGTTCAGGTGATATCTTTCTTTAATCAATTTCTTTGTTGTTTTGTATAGAAATTGTTTGTTTTGATGGTTTGTTGTTGATATAACAAGTTGTATCTTTAAAGCATTACTAGATAGGTATCTAATGGGTAGAACAGAGAAGAGATCTCTGGTTCTTAAATCTTTTGAGAAGTCTATAGGTTTAGATTTTAAATTTTACCTAGGGTGGGTAAAAGAGATATGTGTTTGCTTGTAAAGATATTCATTTTGTTATAGTGGAAACTCTAATCAAGGTTGATTAGAAGTAAAACTGGATGTAGTCTCCGGAGTTGAGAGGTGAACCAGTATAAATCTTGTGCGTAATTGTAATTTTCTGTTCATATTCATATTGTTCTTAAAGTATTATTTTTGTTAACATCACAAGATTGTGTGAAGCTCAAGAGTGGGTTGATTGAGATAAAAGTTGATTTTAAAAGTTTGATATTTTAATTGGTTAAGATACGATCCTTCTTTCAAAGTCTTCCGCTATGTACAAAATTGTTTTAAATTTTAAAAACTCTAAGGAAAAACCAATTCACCCCCCCTCTTGGTTATTTGCATAAGTGTTCATTCTATTTTTCACCCCGACCATTCCGGAAAAAAAATTAACTTAAAATTTAAATTAAAAGATGTATGATGGTTTATTAGTTAGACTAGTAATATGATTTTTCTGTAGCTTGAAGATAATCAAATATTATGCCTGAGTTGGTATAATTTTATAAGGTATGGTAGCCTAACCCTACTTTGGTGCATATAATGTTATGATGGAATTTGAGGTGATGATATGTTCCGGTCTCCAAATCCAGTACGAGATTTGTGAAGCGAAATTTGATACTACATATAGTATGATATGTAGTGACCAGGTGCAGATACATGGAATAAATCATGCATGTTTGCGTAAGACAATCGCAGCGTCTACATCCAGTAGAGGTGTAGCTACATATAGTACCATATGTAGAGACCATATGCACCCTGGAAAAATTCATTTCATGCATTCATAAAGTTGCATAATTTTCTATATGGACTTATTTGGTTATATTGATGATTTACTAACGTACTAACATGTTTGGTGGTTTAGCTTTGCCTACTGAGAAATTTTATTTCTCACTAAATTTGTTCCATGTTTTATTTTAGATGACATCAATCATATTGTTCTTTGATGCACTGGACATAGCATGGTATATTGATGAAGTCAGAAACTGTTATGTAATAACTATGCAGCTTGTCTTGCGTGCCCACATCTACTTCGGAGCCCATTTTTCAATTTTTGTTTTTAGTGAAGAGTTTAACCCATCTGACCCCTTTTTGCAATTTGCTCCTGTGTATCCGAACCCTGCCACAGATCCCATAATTGTGCTCAGTGAAGAGGATAGCACTGGAGAACATGTTTGAATAGGGATAGGGGGTTTGTGTATTTTGTAAATAAATAATAGTGTTTGAAGGACTATGATATTAGGATGCAATATAAATGAAATATAATGATATATATATATATATCTAGTTTCTTTTTGTTTCTATCTTAAATATGTTTAAGAAAATTATATAGTATGTTACATACATTAAATTATTTAATAAATTTAAAGAATTTAATCCTAAATAAGTAAATAAATAATTAAGTAAATAAATAAATGTAATATATAGAATAATTTTTAGGTCGTTACAATATGTGACTTTCCATAATACATAGATCAATGTATGTTCGGATTCTAGAGACAAAACTACACTCATGATTGAGTAATCTCTCAATTTTAATATCTTTTGAGTGGACTCAACTTACTTAGAACACACTTATGAGTTTGATTCAAACATAATGTGTAATGGTCTATTGCCTCAAGATTATTAAGATCATCCTCTTAATTAATTTGGTTGTGGTGATGGTATTAGCATATGTTACATCAAGGACATATTTGGCAAGGTGTGCATTAACTGCTCCACAAAGCTTTGAATTGAGAAGATTAAAATAAAATGTAGGGTTTTCAGTTTGCTTGCAAATGACATCCATTTTTGAACCTTGGATTGCATAGGAAGATGCAACAAATACAACGAACACTAACACTAAAGAGAAGTTATACGCCATTGTTAAATTTATTGTATTTCTTCTTTTTCCTTCTTTAGCTTTTGTTTAGTCTTTTTGTGTGACTTATTTTATGGTTCTCAATTGAAAAAAATTATATATATATATATATATATATAAAAGGTTATTTCTTAAAATTTAGTGCAAAGTTATTGATCGGCTGTAGCAACTTCTTAAAATTTAGTGCAAAGTTATTGATCGGTTGTAGCAACTTCTTAAAAAACATTGTACACCTAATGCTACACCTAAATTTATTAATTTTGTTGCTAGCAAATCAATAGTAAACTCAAAACTTTCCGAGGATGTTTAATAACCCAAATAAAGGAAGGAATTAGTTTTTTTTTTTTTTTTACATAAGCACCTTCTATTTTGAGTAGAGTAGATTAATTTTCTTTCGTTGATTTCTATTTGTAATTTTTATTTTCTTTATTAAAATTGTAGAGAAATTCTATTGATGTACCTTATAGTCATCATATTCGGTTGTGAATGTTGGCCCCAGATGAACTCAAGAGGGGGGGTGAATTGAGTTTATAAAATAATTCGCAATTTAAAATCAAATTCAAAACAATAATATGAAGATAAAAGATAACACAATCAATTTTACGTGGAAAACCCAATTGGGAAAAAACCACGACGTCCAAATTGGATAACCAATCCAATGGACAATTCCACTATGATAATTTTGT
>PYAF01004583.1:286206-314898 GCA_007407185.1 Glycine tomentella
TAATCTTATCTTCAAATAATCTTATCAATTATGCTGAGATAGAAACAAATCTTCTTAATTCCATGTCATCTTGAATGATATCAATCTTCAGGATTCTTCACTTGATCTTATCTTCAAATAATCTTATCAATTATGCTGATCTTCATAAATTCAAAATATCAATAACTTCAAAATATCAAATCCAAAATATTAGTAACTTTAAAATATCAAATAATTATTATCATTGCAATTAATCTAATAATGTGACATTCATTATTTGTTATCATCAAAACTTTATAAATCGTTTTATGCATAAAGGGTTCAACAAATATCCAACAGTGAAGATATTCAGATCTTTAACTAATCATTAGAATTACGTATAATCTTCAAGCTAAGTGTATTTTAATGATTAGGTAGGCTATACAGGAGACCTGCAAAAGAAAATTAGTTAAGATAGAAATTTGGCCATGATAGTCAATGCAAATACATACATTTAGAGGCGTACGATGCTATATAAAAAGAAAGAATCCCAAATAAGATTAATCTTGAAGAAAAAGTAATTGAAAGAGAGAGACAAAGAGAGTACATTATTTACTACCTGGCTGGTACATTCAAGTGAAATCGTTTGGTGTTTTCTGATATTTTCCTGCTAAAGAAAATTTGTCAGTATCAAGATACACCAGTTCATTATTCTAGTCTCTACATTAGCGATGATACTCTGAAGCATGCAGACATGTTAAAATACCAATCTAATATTCCAAAAGTTATTTGATGAACAGGCATATCTGGCACTTGAAGATGATATAAAAAAAATATGACTACTTGACATGAAACATTTGCCCAAAATGTTCAAAAAAATATGACTACTTGACAAATTCATACCTTCTTTAGATGCATTTTGCTAATTGCTTCCCTGAGTCTTCCACTGGCCCAAAATGTTCAAGTTTTTTATCATCCTGCATTACTCCAATAACATTGCAAAAATGTATCACTAGATTACTCCAACATAGCAAGTTTTATATGTGTATGATTATGTTGCAATTATGATAAAGAGAGAGAAATGGAAAAGTATGGTAAAAATGCACATGAACTGTTCAAATTTACTACTCCCTGTCCAACTGCTAAGGGGACTGTTTAATGTTTATACAATATTGGAAATCTGGACATTTAAGAAAAGTCAATAAACTAAACTAAACTAGTCTATCAATTGAAAACCTTACTACCCAATTTCAAGTTGTGACATAAACTGGGGAAAGAAGTAGAGATTTCCATCTTTTTCCCAAAGAAATCTCTTAAGAGAAACTTTGCTAGTTCAGACCAGTCATAAAATGCAAAAATCTCAGATAGTTTAATCATGTAGATAATTTATAATTTGCAAAGTTTAGCAGACTTCAGGCCTAAGTTGTTCAGAAGGAACAAGTTTGGCTACCACATGCTATGCAACTATTTAAGTACTCCTGCTTGGATAGTGGACTGTGGTTGCACTTGCACTCACCACTCATCACATCACTTCACTTCAGAAAAGAGAATGTTCAAAAATCATGACAAATCTTACACTTAAGAGTAAAAGTTGGAAATAGATAGAGACTTTGTTGAAGTCAAAGATAATAAAAGAGCTGTTTCTGTGGAAACTCCAACAGATACTAACTTTACTTACTCCAACATGATATGTAGAAACTTTCCTTTCATTTGGAGCTATAACAATATTAAAACTTATCTTGGTTCTGTTGATGATTTATCTCTTTGGCATAAGTTTTGGGCAATTGGCTTTTTCAGCATTGAAATATATACACCCCAACAGTTTTAACTCATAAACTTCCCGTCATGCATGACAGTGATATGATAGGATTATCAATCGGGGAATCAAAGTCGCCTTTTAAACCAAATCATTCTTCAAAATCTTCAAAGAAGCTGAAACTAGTTTATACAGAAGTTCATTGACTCATGAAATGGAATTTTTAAATGGCATTGTAAATATTTTATGATTTTAGTTTCCATTCACTATCAATGTAAAAAACTGTACATTATTAACAAATAAAAAATTATCTATTTTTAAGATAATTATTTTAAAAGTAAATAAACTTATCATATATAACGGTTTATGATTAGATAAAAGTATAAAAAAATTTACACTCTCAATACATATACTATTTACTCATATTTTATTCTGTTTATTGGAATCCATAAAACTGTTGGTTCAGTGTAATCAACCTTTATGGTTGAACTGATGTTCGATGTGTGCCATTCGAGGCAATGAAAAATCCGTAGAAGACTACCTGGCTGAGTCTGAGCAACTTCTACACTTTCCAGTTTCCAATATCTATATGATCAAGCATGATCAGTTCAACGTCCCCATGTCAGTGCCAGATTGGAATGAACCAATAATCTCAACAGCTTAAAAGATATTTCAAAAGAAATTGGAATAAAACCAAACAAATCTTACCTGAGAGCCCTGTCATATCCTTTACAGTGAAGCCTGTAAATTTGTTACAAGTTACTTGAATTTCTTTCAAAGTTGAAGGTGAATAACTTTCTCATCATGCTGATAAATTCCTTCTTGATTAGCTTTTTATACTCTTGTCTTAACAGAGGATTATCAATTCAGAATTTAAGAATGTAGTTCTCTAGTATATTAATAAAAGAACCAGTTTTTTTATTTTTGTATGCCTATACTTTTAAACTATACAGTTTTGATATCCAACATATGTTAGCTTTGATTCAGGTCCCATGTCCTAGACGAACAATTTGAATGTAACAAGTAAAAACACTAGGATGTATACTCTGATGACCCTTATAGAAATAGAGAAAAAAGAGAACTTTTGCTATGGTTTTCCAAATGCAGTAATGATGAAGCTGAATTGACAATGATACCATAGCATTAGCATATATTCTGCTGGTTTAAACTTTAAAGTGATATCCTTTCTCTTATTGAATACAAGAATTTTGGTATCTCAAATAATCTGATATGTCTCTGCCTTTTCCATTACACTATATGATACGGTTTCCAAACTTTCTAGGGATAACTCACAGTACACCAGATTTGCCATTTATCTTGACATAATTTCCCTTTCCTAATTGAGCTGTTCCAGCTAGGTTTCATTTAATTTAGTATGCTAAAGTTCACTCCTATAAAAAACTAAAAAAAAAAAAAAAAAACTACGTACCCCATTGTCCAAAGTTTCCTCGCTATGCAAAGGTAAAAGGGAGGAATATTACTTTCAGATTTGAATCTATGACCAATAAATCATCAAGACACAATTTTATCATTGTGTCAGGACTTGCCCTCCTATATCGAAGAGAAATGTCCAAAGCTGAACTTAATGAGAAGAGGTCTTATTGCAGGGTTTCAGACTTTAAGGTATTCATGACACTTTGAAAATCCTTGTACCACTATTAAAGACTATATTAGCAATGTTAGTAACTGGAAATTTGTTGATACAATACTAAATGGAATATGGGCCATGGCATGGACCATCTGAAACTGTCAGCAAATTGAGAGATTCTTGTGGAGAATCCAATAAACATGTTTATTTAGACACTTTTTGTTTAGTTCATTCCTTGATGGGGTTTAAGGTCATAAACGCCTTCTAATTTTAGGCTTCTAGGAATTTAAGTTCACCCCGGCTTTCTTATTTTAGGCTTCATTTAGGTATGATTAAATTAAAGTATATAAATTGAGAAAAACTAATTTTGTAATATTGAACTAGGCCTAAATTAGAGTGCAGAATACTAGACTATCACTGCTCCTAAGAAAACACAATAAAAGACTATAGAAAAACTATGAAAAAGATAAAATAGCAACTCATATTTTTCATTTATTGATCTCCTCATAGAGGAATATATTTATATAACCGTAATTGATGTTAATTAATGGATACTATTTATTTGTGGATACTATTTATTTGTGCCAACATCTCATTATTTATAATAAAAATAATAATACAAATATCATCTCCAACCTATATAATTTTTTAACCACTTTAATTTTAAGATATATTTGGGTCTCTTAAAACTCATTCTAATATTTTATAACATTGAATTAAATTTAAACCCAAATGGTAAGATATGCCATATAAAATACAGAACCACATATTTAAGATCTTAGAAATCAAAAAGAGTATTTGGTTTTGTTATAGATGTAAGATTGGAAGGATGGCAACAGTATGCTCCAATGATCATTTGAAGTCAATTAGCTTTATTTTTTTAAACAACTTGACTATCAATCAGGGGAACAAGCCATATATTTCTATTTTATATAGACGGTCAAAGTAGAAAGGATACTTACATATAGGAAGAGTCTCTAGTTTTTTTCTTCTTTTAAAAAAGAATCTGCTCTACGAAGCTACGAGCCATAGTTTGTGTTCTAATTATCTAAATCTGAATATAAGGTCAATTTATTTTCAAAGATAAAACTCCATAATTAATGATACTAGGATAGAAAAAAAAAAATGGAACATGATATCTTACCAAGTGGCTTGGTTACGAGGTACCAACCTTTCTTACTCTTGGCCATTTTCTTTATTATTCTTAATTTTTTTATGTAGTGTTTAACCTTTTGCTGTTGCATCAACATGCCCTTCTGAATTAAATGAAATCGGTCTGCCCCATAGTGAGGGAAAATAAAAAGCTACTTTGCATTCTTCTTTATTGACTTTTTGTCAAAAAGCAGTGTTTCAAGTCCTCATTTTCTTCAATATGCTTTTCCAACTAACATTTTTGTTTATCTCTTTACTTTTCCTTTTGGTGACACGCTTCCATTTTAGTGACACACCTGAATTCTTGGTCAGCAGGGTACCATAATCTCAGTGCAAGCCAAAATACAAATTGACTTAATTAATTTCATGAATTAAAAACTAAAGTAAAGTTTTGACTTTCTTACTAACAGATAAAATCATAATGGGGTATTAGTGGGACAGATAAAACCTTAATATTGTACTTCAGTAAATCATAATTGGACTTACAAGGGGGAGATAGAGATGTTTCACATGAACCTAAAAACGGTGCAAAATGGTTGACTTCAAGTGCTAATGAATCCTCTGGTAAAGAAGATGGGAAGATGAAAGAAACCAATTAGAATCAATTAATATGTTGATACAATGGGTGCCTAACACATTCAATGCAGAAATTATTGTGGTTCATCCACTATTTGTTATAATCAAATCAATTTAATGTACATATTTAGTATTATATAAAGCTTTAGTGGGAAGCTGACTCCTAATCCATTGAAGTTGACAATGGATTAAAGAGGGATAAGAGCATGGAGCAATGATTCAAGAAATTGCTTTTCTAGTAAGTCACCTTTATAAGTGGCCATGCTTCCTAAACCGTGTCCCGTAGTCCAAGTGTCTGTGCTTTACTCTTCTCATCATAATTATATTTCAGGTGACCAAAAGAGAGGCGAAAATGGCTTAACAACTATATATTTGTCAAACCTTATAATAAAAGATTATTTGCACTTTAGGCCAATAGAAGAGATCTTGGTAGGGCCAATTGCATTAAACTATTAGCAAGTGTGTGCGAGTTAAAAGCATTAAGCACTTTCTCCATGCTAATCAATTTTGCCATAATTTATATCATACTTGAAAAACAATGAGTGACCAAAGGGCAAAGGTAAAGCTTTCTACATTCGTCTCCCTTTTCTATTTTTTACTTTTTGAACAAAAACTCACTTTGCCGTTCAAAATTGGGAAAAGGAAAACCCATTATTAGTAACTAGAATTTTGGGATTAAATTTGGAAGTGTCATCAAAATATAAGGTTGACTCAGTGATTGAAAAATAGTAAAGGGAGAAGGAAAGAAGAAGAGGTCACGGATTCAAATCCTCTAACTAACATTTCTAATTGTTGTCAATGACTCATTTTATGGGCCAGACAAATGTTGGAGCAGAGTGTAAATGACACCTGTTGTTGGGTGACAAAGCGAGTTGAGGGTACGGGTAAAGTCCACGGTACGCATAAATTATATACTGTGATGTAATCCTATTGTTTATAAATAAGAAATAAAAACAGTGCTCTGCTCCCAAGGATGTAGACACACTTGTCGAACCTCATTAAATCTCTTGTGTTTGTGTATGTGTGTGTGATTTATCTCATTTCCTTTAGTGTTCTGGTTGCTATTGCTAACAATTGCTATCAAATGGTGCTTAAGTCTTGGGCAAAATTTGAAGTGGGGAAGTTCGATTGAACTGGGAATTTCGGATTGTGGCAAAGGAGAGTTAAGGATTTGTTGGCACATTAAGTTCTTCTAAAGGCGTTGCGCGAATCAAAGCCTAATAATATGGAGGCTTTGGATTGGAAGGAGATGCAAGAGAGGGTTGTTGCAACAATACGTTTGTGTTTGGCAGATGAGGTCCTTTATCACGTGATGGTGTTGAAGTCCCTGGGGAGGTATGGAAGAAATTAGAGAGTCAATAATGTCAAAATTGTTGATGAATAAATTGTATCTGAAGCATAAACTATATGGGCTGAAGATGTAGGAGGGGTCGATTCTTCAACATAACATGAATACCTTCAACCAGACATCAATGATTTTTCAAGGTTGGATGTGAAGATTGAGGACGAGGATAAGAGATGTATTATGTTGTGTTCTTTGCCTTCTTTTTATGAACATTTGGTGACAACGTTAACATACGAGAAAAATTCAATCGATCTGAAGTTGATACAGGTTGCACTTATGTCTCACTCTTAATGGGGACAGAATGTAGTGAGGAGTTTGCAAGGCAATGGTCTGTATGTGAAGGGGAAACATGAATGTGAAAGGACACAAAAAAGGGGTTCTGATGGTAAGCAAAGGAAGAAGTCCGAGTCTAGAGAATGCAAGAAAGCAATGTAGTGCTACAAATGCAACTAGAAAAGGGCATTTGAAGAAGGATTGCCTGGAGTTGAAGAGATCTGGTGAAGGGACATCCTGCTCAGCAAATGTGGCAGAGACTAATGATTTAGACTACTACACTAAGGAAGATGTCTACTACAGTGAGGGATATGTTCTCTCTAGTTCATGTAGTCAGTTGATAAAGGCATAGATTCTTGATTTCAGATGTTCTTACCATATGACTCCCAATAGGGAGTGGTTCACCACATACAGGTCAAACAATTTTGGCAGTGTCTATATGGGTAACGATAAAGCATGTGTTGTTGTTGGAATAAGACATGTGCAAATTGCTATGGATGTTGGTGGAGTGAGAACATTAGGTGATGTCCTACATATCCCTGAGTTAACTGGAATTTGATCTCACATGGTAACTTATAGGTCAATGGTTTCAGTTATAGAACTGATGGAGATCAGGATACCCTTGGAGGTGTAAGGGGGCGTTGATTGTGATGGAAGCACAATAAACTGTAGGAAGGCTAAGGTGGAGAACGAGATGGGCAGAAAGATCAAGTACTTGTACTTGAGGTCTGATAATGATACAAAATACACATACTCATGGTTCTAGAAATTTTGTGAGTAACATGACATTCAGAGACATTTCTCAGTGCGAGAAACACCATAGCAAAATGGTGTTGCATAGATGATGAATAGGTCCTTTAGTGAATGGCCCGATGTTTAAGGTTGCAAGTTGCCCTTTCTAAAGACTTTTGGATAGAAGTGGTGAATATGACATGCTATCTACTCAACCGATCATCACGCATCATTGGATGGGAAAGTTACAGTTTGGATAGGTATCCTTGTTGATTCTAATAATTTAAGAATATTTGGGTGTCCTGGTTTTGTGCATATATCATGTGATGAGAGATCTAAACTTGATCCAAAGTCGAAAAATTATGTTTTCATAGGTTATTCCAAAGGTGTGAAAGGGGTTCAAGTTTTGGGATCCAGTTTCTAAGAAGATGGTGATCAACATGGATGTAGTGTTTGATGAGCAGTCCATGTTGCCAAAGATAGTTGATACAACTATGCAAACTATGCAAACGTCTGATGGAGTTTCCCCTAACTCCATGGAGGTTTAGGTGGACTCAAAGCAATTATTGATGATTCCTGAGATGGTAATGCAATCCAAGACCTGAGGTGACACCTACACTTGAGCCTAGATCTGTGAGTCTAGGTAGATCGCATCAGGAGTACAATCTTATCAAAGATAGAGATAGTCACACCATTAAACCCATTGTCTAATATGGGTTTGAAGAATTGGCTAAATTGGCTACATTTGCACTTCTCATTAGTGTTGAAGATCTTTTTACCTTTCAAGAGGCTATGAACAACTAGGAGAAAAATAGATGGATTAGTGTTATAGTGGAGGAGATGAAGTCTTTACAAAAGAATTAAACACAAGAGCTAGTTGAGCTTCCTGTGGGCAAGAGCCATATGGTGTAAATAAGTGTACAAGAAGAAACCTATATCAGAAAAAGAAGGGGAAAATTTCAAGTCTCACCTAGTAGCAAAGGGATATACACAACAAAAAAAAAGGGGTTGATTATGATGAGATTTTCTCTCTAGTCGTGAAACACCCGTCTATCAAGGAGATATTAGCCTTAGCCTTGGTAGGTAGTCATGATATGCACTTAGGGCATATGGATATGAAGACAACCTTTCTTCACGATGATCTAGAGGAGCAAATTTACATGGAGCAGTCAGAGGGGTTTAGTAAGGTGGACCGAGTCGATTGGTTTATAAGTTGAAGAGGTCTCTATATGGATTGAAGCAGTCTCGAAGGCAATGGTACAAATGATTTGATTCCTACATGCTTCGAATTAGCTACAATAAATTTGAGTAGGACTATTTTGTTTATGTGAGAAGCCTTCATGATAGATATTTTTATTTTTCTGCTACTATATGTTGATGATATGTTGATTTCTAGTAACCATTTGCGTGATGTGAATGAGTTGAAATCACTAGCAATGTGTTTGACATGAAGGACTTGGGTCTTTCCAAGAAGATTCTTGGGATGGAGATTCTTAGGGACAGGAAAGCCAGACGGTTATGGCTCTCATAACAGGGTTATGTTGAGAAGGTGCTAAACAAGTTCAACATGAGCAATGTGAAGCCCATGAGTACTCCATTGGCAAAACACTTTAAGCTTTTTGTAGATCAATGTTTGAAGACAAATGCTGAGGTGGAGTAAATGTCATAGGTTCCTATGTCAGTGCAGTTGGTTGCTTGTTGTATGCTATGGTGTGCACTAGATTGGATTTTGCACATGCTGTAAGCCAAGTCTACAAGTTTATGTCTAACCCAGGCAAACAACATTAGGAAGTAGTGAAAAGGATCTTGAGGTGCCTAAAGGGTACAACAGGTCATGATATTATGTTTGGTAGTCATCAGGGTGATCCTTTAGTTGCGGGATATGTGGATTCTGACTATGTTGGTGATCTGGATGACAGAAGGTCTACAACAAGGTATGTCTTTACTCTTGTAGGTGGGCCTGTTTATTGAAATTCCATTATTCAATCTCTTGTGGCAATGTCAACAATTGAAGCGGAGTATATGACGATAGCAAAGGCTAGCACGAAAGTTGTGTGGTTAGTGAAGGAGTTGAGCATTGAGCAAGGTGAAGTTTAGTTGCATTGTCATAGTCATAGTGCTATTAATTTGGTAAAGAATCAAGTGTATCATGCTAAAACCAAGCAAGCATATTGATGTGAGGTTCCACAAGATCAGGGAGTTGATGACATTTGCTTAGATTTTGCTCAGGAAGATTCACACTTTAGATAATGCAACTGATATGATAACAAAGGCGATCACAACTGACAAATTCAAGCATTGTTTGGACTTGTTGAATGTTGTTCAATGTTAGATGTGACAAGACCCTCAATCTAGGAGACCAAGGTGGATTTGTTATTTGTCATCCACAAGACTGAATTCGCCAAGGTGAAAATTGTTGTGTATAGTTCATATTTTATGGGCCGAAAAACTGCTGGAGCAGAACATTAAAGTCCTTTGTTGTTGAGTTACATAACGAGTTAAGGGTGTGGATAAAGTTTGTGGTATGCATAAATTATATATTGTGATGTAACCATATTGTTTATAAATAAAATATAAAAGTAGTTGTTCAATTACGGAAGACATAAACACACTTATCAAATCTTGTTAAATCTTTTTTGTATTTGGGTATGTATATGTGATTTCTCTCATTTCCTTTAAAATTTCAATTTGCTATTACTAACACTAATAAAACTAATAAGCAAACATATTTACCGATAAAAAAAATTGAAAGTGTCACCAACCTCTTTTATTGGCTAGTAGTTTGAACATGACTCTTAGGGTGATATGAGTAATGGATATGTGGCTTTGGTTGCCAAAATGTTAGGCAATAAAAAGGAAAATCAGGAAAATAAAAGTGTCCTTTTCATTTCACGGTCTCACGAAAATTGGAAATGAAAATTCCGAATATCCTAAAATTGTGTGTAGTAATGTGCAACGGAGGAAAAGAGGCACAGATCAGCTTTTTTTTTTTTATTGGTGGTGATGGCTAGAAATTAATTATGATGCTTACTTCCAACGAACGGTCTGCATAGTTTTTGTTCTAATAATTGAAATTTGGGCATAGATATATGGAGGAAAAGAAATCAACAATTGCTTTCTTTAGGAAAAGGGAAAGTAAAAGAGAGGAAAAGCCAAAAGTAACAAAGAGTGCAATGCCAAGAGGAAGAGGATATCGCCATTGTGTCAACTTTTCGCATTTAAGGGCCCCATCACAACTCATCTTATTCAGAAAGTGTGGCTTGTATTAGATTGAAGCTCGGAAAATATCTAGGTGTTTTCATGTGCGTGAGTGTGATTGATTAAGTGCACACAAGTTGGGCTAGTTTTGACGTATCCACCGCAAAGTACCGTATATGGAAAACTCAATGATAATATCCAACATATTTTAACACAATTTCAACTAAGGAGACTATATATTTCAAGAAAAATTTTGATAATTATTTTAATCATAAAAATTATATTTAATTAATTAATTGAAATTTATCAAATTCTTTAAAGAAAACTTATAATAATTTTTTCGTTAAAAGGTTGTGTAAAAAGTAATATCAAAATATATAGAAGAATTGCTTACCTTAAAAAAAAATCCGAATTTCCGACGAGATCATTGTGGGAAAGAAGAATGTTCTAGGCTGTTGTCATTATTCATTTTAATAATTGCTATCAACTTAGGATATGTTGGATAACACATTTCATTTAATTTCTAATGTTATTTATTGGTTAAAAATTCATTTGTTTATTTGATAAATAAGTTTTGTTTAGTAGTTTCTCAATAGTTTTTGTATTTTTTGAAACTTTATTTGAAGTAATATTTTATAAAATTATAGTTTATAATTTCTAATTTTTTATATTTTCTTTTACTTTTATTCTTAATATATTTATTTAATTTTTATTATTTTTTAAAATAAATCATAATTTTATTATTTTTCTATCATTTTACACTTTTCACATATTTTAACCGCTAATTTTATCAAATATTTCTAAATTAATAAATTAATTTTTCAACTTTCAACTATTAATTTTATCTAATTTTCCAGTTAATTTTTTCAAACATAGTATTAATGTATGTAACAACAACTCTTTAATCTTGTCAACTACTTGTTCATTCTATGAAAATTTTATGACCTTCTAACGTTATCAATTTGTGTTGTGATTCGTTTATGTAAGAAATTAAGTTTTTCTTTTTGTCAATTTTAATAAAATTAAAACACAGTCAGTGTTTAAAATATAATTCTATGTTCTAACTTCTAACCAAACCTGTACAATGTTAATAGCAAGTTACAGCCAGCAAACAACTTTATCTAAAGGAATATAACACTTAATCACTTATGCAACTGAAATATTTAATCCCATTAATTCTAATTGTTTTTCTCTATTCCTTTTTCTCAAATCAAATAATGACTCCCGCTTACTTTTATGTGGTTCGTCAGGTCTGGGCAAAAATGTGACATTTTGTCATTTTTATCATAACAAAATTATATATATCATGTTATATCAGGTGACAATTTCTCCCATCTTCAAAGCACAGTCTTGATTCTACATTACACTCATAAAGGTAGAGAGTTTGAAATCACACTATTTTAATAAGAGTATATTTGAACAGAAAATTTTAGCTAAGAAAGTAATTTATCAGAAAATTTAAAAAAATTTAATTTAAAATTTATTGTTTTAATATTTTTATATGAAAAATTTAAATTTTTTGGAATTTTAAAACAAAATTTTAAATAACTAAAAATGTGAAATTTTAATTTCCTTCTAAAACATGAGAATTGACATTTTTTTCTACTGTTGACGTCCCTAGTGTCGCTGCAAGGACCTCACATTGTCGCAGTGGGACATCAACTTGGCAATGCCGCTTCCTCTGCCCCCATCGATTACGGCTGCAACGGTGGTGCAACAGGTGATCCCGTTCTTAGATTTGGAGAGGTTGAACCGCATCAGGAGCGAAGGGACAATGTACAAGATGATCCACCACACCAATGGACACGTGTATGCGCTGAAGGTGATATACGGTCACCACAAAGAGTTAGTGCGGTGACAGACCCACTAGCAACCAGATCCTCCGTGACATGGACGATCCAAATGTGGTGAAATGCCACGAGATGTACGATCAGAACAATGAAATCTAGGAGCCGTTGGAATTCATGGGCGGAGGGTCGCTGGAGGGGAAACACATCCTGCAGGAGCAACAACTGGCAATCTGTCTCGACAAATTCTGCGGGGGCTGGCGTGCCTGCACCGGCGCACATTGTGCATAGGGACATCAAGCCCTCGAATTTGATGATAAACTTGCGGAAACATGTGAAGATCGCTGACTTCAGGGTGATCAGATTTTGAAATAGAAGAAATTTTGAAAATGAAGAAATTTAATTTCTTTATTCAAATACAGAATTTTGAAAATGAAAGAATTTCAATTTAAGCATTTGAAATTCTTAAAATTTAAAATTCTTTAAAATTTTAAATTACCTCATCCAAACGTGTAAAATTAAAACTCAAATTTATGTGCATATGGTCGTGATCACATTAGTATGAAATCCAATGTTTATAAAAACTGAAATTAACAACAATATTTATAAAGAATGGCCAAATGGAGATTGGCCTTCGAGGGAAAATGCAAAAAAGAGATTGGCTGAAAAATCAACTCATCGAGCAAAGACGAAAATTGGCTTCAGTTATCCGATGGTGTCAAATGAAAGGATGTTCACTCAACAAGTGAAAGTCATTCTAGGATATCATGTTGATCTTTCCCAAGAGTTAAATCGATGGGAAGGTTTGGACTTTGACACTTTGATGTCAGCTCTTCATCGCTTAGGATTGTATTATGTTATAAAGGTTAGGTCGCTCATTAAAACTGTATGTAAACTAAGTTCAAAATGTTAATTTTGAGGTAGTTCAGTCCATAAAGAAAAAAGATTTAAATGTATTTTTGACATCTCAAAATTGTGTCACTTTTTGTTTGGTCCTTTAATTTTTTTCAATTCTCAATTTTAAAAATTCTTTTTTTAGTCTCTCTTTATTGATTTTGGCCATTTGAATGTATAATTTTGTGGTGATTTTTTTATCACATGAGAGACTTTTTAATATTGAAGAACTAAAAGAAAATTTAAATTCGGGGAGACCAAAAATAAAAATGACCTAAATTTGAGGGATTAAACATATTTAAGTAAAAAAAAAATTATTACCCTCTCTGTTCTATTGTATATGAAGTTGTAGCAAAAAAATAATTATTTTAAATTAATTGTCATTTTACAAAATCAAATAAAATGTTATTTTTTGTATAGAGTACATTTAATGAGAGTAGTTGTTACTGTATAATCAATGAAAAAATTAATTAATTAAAGAGATAAATAATATATTAAGAAATTAGATAACATATTTATGAGATTTAAAATGTTAATTACATTTCTTAATAAATGAAAAATGAAAAAAAAACACTATTAGTATAAAATATCACTTTATATGTACTTCAAAAATTATTATAAAAACCAGTCATCTTATTATAATTACTAAGTTATGCTTATTAAATCCTAATTAAATTCCAATAATGAAAACAATATTCCTTGTTATTGACAAATAGAGGAAGGTTTCCGCAATTGCGAATGTATACTTGTGAGCATACAATGATGACATCTTTCACCTGCAACACTATAACAAGTGAAAGAATAAGCTTTTTTTCCATCTTTGTTATATAGTTGACGTTACCAACCAACAAGTTATATTATCTAAACAAATTTAAATAAAGAAAACATTAAGAAAAATTATTGTAGCGGTCCAGCTTTTTTTTATGTTAGTTGTTAAGATCCTTGGAAGCAGATAAGTACAGCTAGCTGGCATATTTTAGATGCAAGTTTATCCTCACGAGTCACAAAGGAAGGTTTGTGAAAAGATCTTCAATTCTTATTCCACTATACTTCTAAAATTGTACCCTTCTTTCACTGTGGGAATAACTTCTCAGGATAAAACAAGCAATAGAAAAAGTGTAATGCTTTGTTCTGTTGTTATAAATTCTCAAGTTTAATGATTTTTTTTAACAATGTAACATGACACATGCGATGTGACTCTGACCACAGTATCCACTACTTTCGGCTAGTAGTGTATGTGGTATTCATCTAATGTGTCATAATGGATAAATAATTTATCTAATTTATCTTTTAAACCATATGATCAATGATTTAATTTTTGATTTACGTGTATAAAAAATATATTATAAAGAAAAATCAATTCTTCAAATGAATCTTAATACTTTAAAAACTATTAATCACTAACTTCCAATTGAAAAATATTCTGAATTAATATATATGCTTATATTCTGGTTCCGTTTGATTTACTTTTCCCTCATCTTTTAGAAAACAGATTCCTTTACTGACATTCAGATTCAGAGAGATGGCGAACTATCGACATAATACACTGAATTTTCCACAAAATAAAGGAAGTCCCAATATTTTCCATTTTCATAAGAAAATACAGTACCTCTGAATTTTTATACATGGTAAAGACCTTCTTTTTTTTCATCAGTATTTTCACATATATTTATACATGTACACCAACTCAAAACTCACCAAACTAAGCACAGAAAAAGCAAAAACAAACAAAAAATATAGTGTGACATGAAAAAAGAGAGACAAAAATTAGTTCCCTCTTCCCACCACCAACGTCTAAAAAAAACCTCCTAGTAGATTAGTTCATTTCACTTCCGAGACTACCAACCTTCACTTCATTCCAAACTCAATGAGGCTAATTCCAAAACACCCATTGCTGAAAGATGGTCACCGTCTCTTACAAAGGGTTGCTGTTATTGTTGTTGTTGCTGCTATTGCTAAATTCAAGAGTTCTCATGAAAGTTAAGGGATCTAGACAAAGCTGCAGGGTTAGCTCTCAAGACAGGAGAGGCTTCAACAACATGGTTTTTCTCTTCTTTCTTTGATTGGAATCCCTTGAACATGCCTCCACTAGTGACACACTCATTCTTGATGCCTAAAGTTGCCCATATAGAACTCTTTGCAGCCTCACTTGGGTCATCAATTCTCAGTGTTTTGGGGACCAAAACAGAACCGTTTCTCTGCCTTGAGGGTGGTTGTTCTTCTTGCAAATGGTCTTGTTTTGTCGCGTCGCCGTCGCGGGAGTGTTTTCCTAGTGTCGGAGAATTCGGAGACCTTGGAGTTGGAGCAGAAGAATGGTGTGAGTGTTGTGAGGGAAACCATGGAATGTTCCAAAATGCTGCAGGGTAGAATGGCATTGGAAACCCTGGAGGGCACATAGCAGGTGCTCCTGAGGGAAAAGGATAAGGCCAAGGAAGAGTTGAAATGCATGGAACATGGTGGATGAAACCGTTACTGTTTGGTACCACAATTGATTCTTGAGACGTGCTTTTCCCGTTTTCTTCATTGGAAACAGTAATTGAAGATGCACTTGAGCAATCATCACCGTTGTTGATGTTGTTGTTTCTAGAATTGTTGTTAAGAGTACCCTTTTTCTCTGCTGTGAGGTTAAGGACTGAGGCCATGGAATCACAAATTGGAGGGTCTAATTCTAATCCGAAGCTGAGGACTCTCCCATTTGGTTTCAAAAGATGAGTTCCGTTCGGGGCAGCATCGATTCTTGCTGCTTGAAGCGCTTCAGAGATTGTGATGTGGCGGTAGTGCGAGGCTGAGTTCTTGTTCTTTCTTCTCCCCGCTCCCACCGGCACGTTCCGCATGGTTCCACCCGCAGTCCAGTACCTTTGGCACGCCTTGCAGAAATAGCGTGGTTGGTTGACGTTGTAGTTGTTGAAGTAGCAGAACTTTGTGTCCATGCTGTTGCAGCGCGGACACGGCAGAATTTTGTCCGGCTTCTTCAGTGTTTTGTTGTTGTTGTTGTTCTCTGACTTGTTGGTTTTTGACTTTGCAGATTCTTCGTCTATGGAAGGTGTGTTTGGGTTCTGAATATCCTCTGGTGTCTTCTTTGAGTCTGCAGCATTTGGAGGAGGATCAGCTTCTTTCGTTTTCTCACTAACTTTTTCAGCTCGGGGATCCTAATAATTTGACACAATGTTTTTCTTAATTAATTAAATGCAAACTTAGGAATAAGAAATTTGTAAGCCCAAATGGAATTATAACTCGAACCACAAGATCATGAAGAAGGTTGGAGAAAATTAAACATGTTCAGCTCCATTTTTTTAAATGAAAATTGTGTTGAGTGTATATGTTTCAATTGGGATGGTGAAAAGTATGTAATTTGATCAAGTTCAATGAAATTGCAAACTAAAAGTAGTTTGGCCCTGTTTCACGATATAAGCATTTATATTCTAGAACACAATATACCTAGAAGATGAAAAGTAACAATCCAAAGGGTTAAGAGAAGTCTAGATTCAGGATCTGAAGAAGCTAACTTGATAGATTATAAGTGAAAAACGTATTTTTTTTCACCCTCAATAAAAGTCTAAAAAAGGAAATTTGGAGCTTTGAACTCAGATGGTAGAATACAAGCAGAAAGATTTGACCAGAAGAATCAGTGTGACTGACAGTGTTCACATAAATACAGCTCTTCAAGAAGGTTTATTCAACAATAAAAATTATTTGATGTAAAAATAAATACCCAGGTTCCTCAGCCGTATTGGAGTGAAATTCTTCAGTATATGGTTTAATCAATACTAAAATGGAAAAAAAAAATCAACTGAAACTTAAAAATAAAAAATTACAAGTAAAAACACTTCACTTCCCCTCCTAAACAAGGGAAGGAGGCACAAAACCTGAAATTTTGCAACTATTTCATGAATTATATTTATTTTTTAATCGACTCTGCTTCAAATACTCACTTTGTTTCTTGAGTGCCAGATCCCAGACACAGAAACCGAAAATCAAGCAACGCCCGACAAAATATTATAATCCTAAATTTCATAACCGGAAAAGATACGAATTAGAAAGTACTAATTTTCAAAAAAAAAAGAACAAAAAGTGTACACTCAGCCGTTTCACATTAGAAAACCAACCCGAATTAGAAAAAAAATTGAAGCAAAAGAGAAATACATGAAAAAAAAATCAAAAAGAGGGAAATTTTGGCTCAACGAGGAAAAAATAAAAGTTCAATAAAATGATAAAAAAAAAAAAAGAAGGTAAAACTATGTCTCCTTTAATCAAATTACCTTGTCTTTCTCATCTTCAGTCTCTGAATCACCAAAGTCGTCTTCTTCGTCCTTGTCGACATCCATCGCCGGCGGCGAGTCAATTTCTCCGGCGGAAATGGCCGGAGCGTCGACTTCTCCGGCGAAGGAAATCTTCTGGCCGAAGAGCTTAATTGCTGGATCCTTATTCTCCTGCATTTCTGGCGATCCAAAACGGACACGACACAACAACAAAAAAACGCGCGAGATTAACGGTTTTTGTATGCTTATGTTTATGATTGTGGCGGCTGTGTCAGGTTGGTTGGTTCGTTACTTCCTCTGTTTAAGTGTTTGTGTGAGTTTCGGTTTTTTTGAGGTTCGGGTTTTGATCTAAGTTGGCAATGGGAGGCACGACGACTTGGATTTTGATCCGTTTAAACCAGAGCAGGGTGCCACGTCACCGGGGGTTTCGATTCTTGGCCACAAGTTTTTGTGGCTTGCAAATTGCAATAGATTTTCTTTATAAGTGTTTGATTCTCTCTTCTCTGCGTTGGTGCACGCTCTTTCTGTGCACCCCACTCGCCGCCACGTAGGCGTGCTCGCAGGGGTACCCGAATTTTGGCCTCCGTGGAGGGACGCTATTGGTTAGCTGTTGATAATATTGTCCATGGACTTTCTTCCCTTAACAAATCAGAAAATTAATAAATAAACAAAAAATACTACTACTCTATGGCAACATTTAAACATGAGTATTTTTATTGAGGAAATTTGACACTCTATATTGACAATCTATTTTTAAAGTTCTGTTTATCATGGACTGAACTTCATCAAAAGTTTGAATTGATTTTAGAGAAAAAATTTTAAAAAAATATTGCTAAATTGTTAAATACGAGATATATTGACATTGATTGTTTCAACTTATTTAAAGGTTTTAAATGAGTATACGAGATATTTAATTACATTAAATATTTTAAAAAAGAATTTTGTCAAATAACAATTCTAATCAATTCTAGTGAAAGATGTATGTGATCTAAAAAAATCATTCCTCTTTTTGCTTTTAATCAAGTTGTGTGTTATTCTAGAATTTGGTAAAAAAAAACAAATTAATGGTAACACTGAAGTTAAAACATGATGTCTCATGCAAACTACCGAAATCTCTCATTACTAGGTTGTTACTATAATTTAGAATTTGGTATGAATAGATTTATCATATCAAGGGTTTTTTTTTTCATACTATTAACTCGTCGTAGATTTCCTCATAAGAATGTATAAAAGTTAAATTTTTATTTTAGTAATACGTGTTATCTTTTAATATTAATTTTTAAATTAATTATTGAGATAAAAAAAACTGTTTAAATTAAAAAGTGATGGTAAGAAAGCGATGATATTGCACTTAAACTTTATTCATATAAATACAAATTAACAAAGCAAAAAAGAAAATAGAAAAAGGAAAAAAAGTGATTGCGTGCTATTTCTTTTTCATGCCCGTTATTCTCTTTTGAGACTTTTTAGTTTCTCAGATAATATTTAAACCCAACAGAAGAAGAAAATAGTGGCATATTATGGTATTATATGCTGATTCAATCCCAACACTTAAATTAATAGGGTTGGCAGTTTGGAGGACATCCAAATAACCAAAAAAGTGTTTAGCACCCAATAAAAAAAAGAATTAAAGTAATAGGGTTGGCTATTTGCTTTTGTTAAGCCAATAAGCTGTCACTCTGTTAAGAAGGAATAATAATATTCTCTTATATTGGAAGAAGCGTAATCATATTTGGCGTCGTTCATTATTTTGCATGAAAATAAAACGTATTCTTGTAATAATTCACTTGGAAAAGAATATGTAGTTATGTACACAGAAAGTGTCAAATAAAAGAGTCTCAACCTATGTCTCTTTGTCTAAGTCCAAGCTTTATTTGCCCATGCCTAAATCCCTTTACTTTATTAACATAAGTAGGATATACCATCACTAGCTTACTTATCACTTTTTAATCTATTTTTTATGCAATGAAAAAGATAATAGCACCAACACAGAATAAGTATCCAAGCCCAAACCTTTAATTTAAAATTTAAGAGTTGATGTCTAAAAGAATTGATATCATAGTAACTATTTTATATATACCTAGTAACTAGTTGTAATTGTACATGAAAAGTATTAGATCAATCCCAACTTTCTCAGTCGTGGCTCCCAACAAAATATGGCAATGCTTCAATGCTCGCTAGTGGGTCACTTTTCATATTTAGTTGTCATTCTTAGAGCATGTTTACTGAAAAAATTCATTTTGGATTTCTTTTCATTTTTTTGTTTCATAATGTCATATAAGATATAATTTTTTTTTGTCATTTTTACTCTAATAGTGAAATCCAATTTTGATTTTTGGATTTTACTTGCACATAAACAAAAAAATAGAATCTCTTTTTTCTCTCAAATGACATTACATTAAAAAATAATATTTTTTGAAAAAAATAAATTCTTAAGAGTTCTTTCCTTAAATACGGATTCTTGAGCTCAAAAACTCAACTCAAGAATCCTATTAAAGATGTTTTTACATTCTCTATAAAAATCTGGTTTTAATTTTTTTATAAAAATGTTTTAATATTTTGTAAAATGAAAGCTATTTTGTATTTGGTTATTATAAGTTGTTTAAATGTATCAATATAAAATGACTTTTATCTTAAAAATTATAATAAAATACATTAAGAAGATAAATACTATTTATACAATAATTCATACAACATTTTATACAATAATATTTTTTGTGTATATTTCTCTCCCGCATGCACATTATTTATTACATGTCATAATGATAGAAAAAAAAATACACAAAATATTATATAAATATTTTGGTCATGGGTCAGAGACTATGAGTGTCTCCGAAATCATCGGGTCAGAACCAAATCCCGCTAGCAGCTCGTGACTACGATTAGTCCAACAAAATTTTGCACACCATAAAAATCGAACTCGAGTTTTTTTGTCAAATAAATCGTTCTCACCATGTGAACTCAACGAGGATTTACACAACTATGCCAACCATTTGGATTCAAAACTTAAAAATTATTGTATGTGTATCACATCTCCATCAATAATTCATACACCATTTATACAACAATATTATTTTTGTGTGTATTCCTCTCCTGAACATTATTTCTTACATGTACAATACTTACAAATTTTAAATTTTAATAAAGCTATTTTTGTTTAAAAAATTACTGTGTCTTGTATATTATTTCCTTTCTCGTTTATAAAAATAGATTATTCAAAAAAGCTATTCGTAATGTATAAATTTTTTTAACTTATCTCAAAATTGATTTTATTCACTGAAGAATTGATTTTGAAAATAAAATGAAGCGACTAAACACAATAAGTTACTACTAACATATTGTCAGTCTAACTAGAATCAAACTCGATCCATTTAACTAAGGTCTCGATTTCAATTCTAGTGAATAGAAAAAAAAACATGGTTGAGATACAAGATTAAATTATATTATTATCATTTTAGGAACCCAATTATATATTTGTATTCAGATGTAGAAGGAATTTTTAACTTCAAGATGCATATTTTAATCAAGTGGAGATTTTAAACTTTCAACCTATCTTAAAAATAAAACTTTTTCTATAAAATAAAAAGTTAGTGAGATTTATAAAATTTAAATTGATGTCAAGAAAAGTAACACTACAAAAAAAATTGTCATTTAGTGACTAAAAAATTTGGTTGTATAAAGAAGAACTTTGATCGCAAAACATGTTAGCAACTGACATAGAGATGGAAATGTTGTCGCAATCAATAAGCAATTTAGTAACTAAATTACCTGTTTGTTTCCATTTGCAACATATATACTCAATCAATAAGTTTTAATGTATTTATCATTAATAAGGTGATTACCTCCTATAATGGGACCAAAATGGCAATCAATTGTATGGTACGAAACTTGAGTCCCACAAATAATTCTAATGTGGGATTTAAAAGGCCTTAACTCTAGCTACAACAATTAGTTTTTGAGGTGTGGGTCTTCTAAGGTATCAATGACATCATTGTATCAAAGTTTTCCACTATGTTTCTCACCTAAAATAGGTGGTGAGCCTGACACTCCAATGTTTGCAAGGACTAGGCAAAATGGCTAGTTCATAGTGACATCAAAATTATTTCATACCTTTAGCTTGCTTTCCCTTAGACTTGTCTCCCTTATATTTATGAACCCCCTATAAAGACAAAAAAAAAAAAAATGGGTTGTGGAACTACTACCAAGCCACCAAGCCACCAAGAATCTATGGGACATCAACTATAATAGACTCAAGACAAACAAAAGCTAAGTTATTACCTCTTGATTTTTGCTTGTTATCTAGCCAAACTTTGAACTTTCCACAATCAGTTTACTTATAATTATTTTTTTTATACCAAAATCACCAAATACTTTTCTAACTGGTTGGGCCCACCTACATTATGGTGCACATTGTTATCTAGTTTCCTTGAAGCTTGATATCTTTGAGAAGCACTAAATGCACTCTTTGTATTTTTCCAGTTTCCCATGTTAGAAGTGAGTTTTATATAGACGGATAAAAGGACTATGTCACTCTTTTATTTTTCTCTTCAAATTCTCTTGTCTAGAGAAACAACTGGGAATAAAATCATTCACATTCTATTTGTCAACAATGACATTATAGAAATTTTTATTTGTGTCAAATTAGCAAGTAGGTCATTCAAGGCATGATCGACAATGAATTTTTCATAAAGTTTGATTGGTGAGATTTTAGCTTGGTTTGGATGCGAACCTTCTTCATAATGAACTCTCTCACATCCTCATTGTTGTCATATCTCATATTTGTTAATTGTTTCATAAGACAAATGATAATTGTTATGCATACATAATTTATATATTTAAATCACATAACAATTATCTACTTTTCTCTCTTTTAACGCTTCTTTTGAGTTAAAAAGTTAGGAATTTAACTTCTTCTGGGTTTTAATCTACTGGATGCTAAAGTTAGTTAATTTAAAGTATTTTGGTTATATATTTTTTTGTAGAAAGTGACATAGCAGGTAGCCTAGAAGATGGTTGAAGAACTGGAGCAGCGCGCTCAATGCAACAGTGTCCGCTCAGTGCGAGGAGCCAATTTGGAGGCCAGTTGTAACGTGCATGCGCGCATCTAACGACTTAGCACATAGTCACATGATCAACTAGACTTTGCACATGTAGACTTAACGCATAGTCATTATCGAAAAACATTAATGTGCAACGTCTTGAACATAAAAAGGGGGAGCATTGTGCAAAAAGAAGGACAAATAGAACAAGAGTTTAGAGCACGAGAAAAGAGAGAAAACTCACTCACTTGGGGACCCATTCCTTCGTTTTCTTCCATTCCTCTTGCTTTCTTTTTGTATTTGTAAGTCTCTCATGACAATGGGAGGCTAAACCATCCATTATTGGGAGCTCAGCAAACCACACACTCTTGATGTCATGATTCTCACTATCTATTTAATTTTATTTTGATATTATTGTTCCTTTTATGAGTTTATTGTCATGTTTATGGCCTGATCATCTATGCACATGTAATATTATAGGGTTTATGCATTGGAAAATGTTTGCATCCTAAGAACCTGAAAATAACATCTAGGTAATTTATATCTAGGGATAGATTGATATTATTTAGCCTAAAGTATGCATCTTTACTCTTAATGCAAGTTATTTGATGTAGATTTTAAGGGATCCAGAGTGAAATTAGGTAATTTAGGCTTTTTCACATGAAGGATTATGGTTAGGGTGGGTTAGCAATGAAGGTAATACTTGAAACAATGTTAAATGGTGAAAAATCTCAAATATTGTATCAAGAGTAGTTTTGGTAAGCCGAGCACCCAACACGTCACCTAATTATGCATCAACCGACGATTCACCCCTCTAAGTGTTGTGTTCTATCTCTTTAATGTGCTCTATTTAAGTATCTTTATTTATGTTGAATTTTACGTTTCCGCCAGTGGCGGATCTAGGACCTTGGGTCAGTGGGGGCAATTTATTTTAAAAATAAAAATTGATAATTATCATTATCATATACATGAAGATAAAGACATCAACATTAAAATAATAAAATTTTAATATATATAATCAAATAAATTACATACCTTATAATTGGCCTATACGTGATTTCATGTTTTGAAATCGTTGAATGATTAGTTGCCAAATTCATTAAACCAAGAGGGACAAAATCTTCTTAAAGAATTTCCAGTTTTTCTTTGACGAAAATTATGTTGAGTAGGTTGACACGGTCCTCTTTGTAAATATGTCTTTCGTATCTTATCTCGATCATTAGGATGATAAGTTGAAATTTTACTTCGCTTTCATGGATCTGATGGTAAGTCATCTATATTAATTTCAATTTGTTGTTGCCAAATATTTGATTCACAAGATTCCGATGAAGGTTTTTGCTCATTTGATAGCATTTTTCTCTTCAAAAATCTTTTCATGATCTATTCAAGATTTTTAAAAAATAATAATCGTCATCAGAGAGAATAAAATATAAAAAGAATAGTAATAGTAAGATTAATAATTTGTAATTTGAAATATTTGTAATAGCAAAAAAAAAAAAAAAACCGGAACCCCCACCTTTTCACGCACCTTAATGAGTGTAAGAGAGGAGAGGGTTGCATTTTGTGGGTGGAGAAGGGAGAGAGTAAAGAGCGGAAGGCTGGGTGGAAGCGTGAAGGTTTTGTTACTGATGGAGCCTGGAGAAGAAAGAGTAGAGAAGGGAACGCGTGAGGTTTGACAGTTTGGGAAGCTTTTGGAATGGATAAAGCTTACTCCTTGAACGTGTGTGGGTTTTAAAAAATATGGGAACAATTTTGTTTGATTTACAAAAGTATTACTTGATTCACGGAGTAATTCTAGATAATGGACAAAGCGGAGAGTTATTTTTGGAACAATTTTGCTTGATTTACGAAAATATTGGTTGGTTGTTACTAAAATGTGAAATTCAATTAATTATCTTTTATCAATTTCAAATCTTTACCAGATTATTCGCTCTTTCAAATTTTAATTCTATCATAGATTAGTTGCATATCTTTTATTTTATATTATTACACATTTAGTTTTATTTATTTTAATTTATATTTATGAAAATTAAAAAAATGTTAATTTTATTAAAAAAAATATAAATATGTAAATTTTTTTTAGTTTCTTGTAATTTCTTGTATTGGAGTAAAATATTGAGTGAGTTTCTTAAGAGTGACATAACACTGTGGGTTTAAATATATAAAATTAGGGGGACAAAATATAAAAGTATTAGATAATTATATGTAATGTTTTAAAATGAGAGGGTGCATCTGCCCACCCTCAAATGTATATACGTCCGCCCCTGGTTTCCGCATTAGTATTAGACAAATATCAAATTTAATTCACTGTTCGCTTAAAATTAGAAATATACAAACTTCGAGTACAACCAAAGTCCCTGTGAACTCGACACTCGGACTTACCATTTTAATTATTACTTGGACGAATTGTTACACTTACCAATTAATCAACAACATCTAGACTTAGTGTTGTTAGATACTCGGTACCTCTCTCATAATGTAATGCACAACTCCTTTTAGTTGTCCTATCTTTGTTAGACCACTTTTAAGATGTTTAGAGACAATTCTCTTGACAACAATCAAACTCAACCTATTAAATCTCTTTCAGCTAGCCATAAGTTCCTTATCTTTAGGTGTGATCTCCACATTAATCATAGGCTTATCCTTTTGTAAAGTTAAATCAATATCAACAATTCTTAAAGAGAATTCCATATATTGTTTCCATTTGCCATAGTTCGATCTAGTCAAGATCTCAATAGAAACATAACATTAAAATACAAGATATAGCTTATAAAAAAGACAAGATATAGCTTGAAACAAAAAAAGTTATCATAGTGAGGTATAACAACACCTTTGGGAAAAATGTACAAACCAAGGTCACAACCTAGATCAAAATCTCATATGGGTTAATTCACGAGATAAGTTTAGAAAATTGTATTTGTATCCTTTGGTCGGACAAATCCCTTAACCCATCGCATCCCTTGTAATCCATCTATTCTTAACTCTTTTGGTAACACGATGAAAATAGCTAGTGTTTCAATCCCCTTTAGCAAACCAGTGGACTCTAGACTTCACTTTCCAAAATTGTTCATGGAGCCTGAGAGCAAATTGAATATCTACTTGAGCTAAGTTTTCCTCCTCACATAAGAAGGAGTCAATGCTAGACAAATGTAAATCAATTTGAATCCTATTCGGTTTAACCAATCATCATTCACCCTGATATTAATGTCCCAAAGACATCTTTGTTCCAAAATTTGAGAACTAATTCTAACCTTCTTAATAGTGTTGTCATCCCAAAATCTATTTTAGTAATTACACACTCAAAATATTTTTTGATTCAAAGTATCTAAACAACATTTTCATAAAAAATCACATTTCTAATATTTCTCATAAAAAAAGAATATGTTACTTCAAAATCAATTTAACCAATCTATTCTATAAACTTACGTAGATCTAAAGTTAATTTTATCAATACATATCCAAACGTGCATTCAATAACTTTGACAAGTACTTCTGTTTAAAAGAAACTAATACAATAAGAATTTTCAATATATATATATATATATATATTTATTATATAAAATTTAAAAAAAATCATGATTTTTTCTCTTTAAATGACAACACTATTAGGGTGTGATATGATAAGAATTTATTTATCAAGTGATACTAATTTTGTATAATAAAATTATATTAAAATCTTTTTATAAAACTATAAAATTTATTTTTGATATATTATTAATGTTAATTTTTTACGTGTTCAATTAATTAAAATTTATTAGAAAGTAGACAATAGCAATCTTATTTACGGTTTTGGCTTTTGTTGTCCACACTTTTTGGTCTAACCAATGCCTTCTATTTTTCTAATAAAATTCGTTTTGCCTCTTCAAAAAAAAAATAATAATAATTTCACTAGAGGTACTGGAGGTGCGAGCACCTTATAATGAAAAAATATACACGTCATGGACATCTGTTTTTCTATGTTATATTCCCTTATATAACTTTTAAAGAATTATTCTAAAAGTTAATAATTTTATCTTTATAGTATCAGTATATTTGAATTAACTTCAATAATATATGAAATAATATGAATAATTGAGATAATCAACACATACAACGCTTCCTCTCATTTAACTTGTACAACTAGCAAACCATATATATGGTCTACAAAGACCAGTTTGTTCAGCTTTTTGTTTAAAAAAAGTGTCTCTTTTCACCGAAACTTATTTGCTATCAAAGTGCTGACTCTCGTTAACTCATAGACATGTGTTTTGCAAAGCAAAATGATTTTTCTCGGTAAGAGAAGGAAAAGAGGAAATAGAAAGTTAGATAAAACAAATAGGACCAAATAAGATTGACGTGACTATAAAAAAGGGGCTTGATTAAAGGCTAATAAACTATTCAACAAATGCTAAATAGTTCTTGCCAAATCAGCTGCATGATTTTTCAACTCATCCTTTTTTCTTATAATTTAATCATCTTATGAAAGCTCAACTGGGTTCGTGCCACGTGTCCATGATTATAACACGTGGTGGCCATCCATGCATCTCTTGCTAACCGTGGGGTTGCTTTAACAAACCACATTCCATAAACGGACACGTGTCCCTCTTAGTGGAAAATTATAATATGAAGAAAAAAAAAAGTAATGGTACACGTAAGGAGAAGAAAAGGTATTGTAATTCGGAATCTTTCGGTGCAAGAGGTCAACTAATTAAATTAGTAGTAGTTTTTAATTTATGCTAAGGTGAGATAGAACCAACTTTAATTAAACTAACGTTAACACTAAAACGTCTATTTCAGCAGTAACTTTATGTGATTAAAGTTGCTTTTGATAATTCTTGGGACGGCTCCGTGGACGGTTGAGTCTCACTTAACATCATATTTAATATTATGAATCTGCCAAAACTTTGATGTGGATGATTACATACAATTTTTAATATTAGTTATGTCAAAAATTTAGTTAATTATAGATAATAAAAAAGTACTAAAACACAACGTTCAAACTATGTAACTTCATATGTGAGAATTAAATTCAATGTCAAGTATGATTTTAATTGTGAAGTTGGCTCATTCTTCCCTTTTTCGTTTTTTCTCATGCAGAAAACCCCCAAAAGGATATAGTTTAATATTACTACATATACACCTTGGAGGTACAAATACAAAAAATTACATATATACCTTCACCTTTATTAGATCCAAAAGAAATGTATTAAAAAAAATCACAAAAGAAAAGGCAGAAAAATGTCACAGGCGGAAAGTTTGACCATTACCTAGTTACCTAGTAAACGTCGAATCCAAATCCAATTCACTTTTGACGAATTCTAGGGTGCTTAAGTGAAAGAAGTTACGTATGATGCAAAAACAATGTGGGTCGTTGGATTTAAATATAAAGATGAGGTGATGAAGTGGTTACCGATTGTGTTGGTTTGTTTTTAATTATTTATACGGTATTGGCCTTGTCAATTGCGCGTGACACATCGCCTATGTACAGTGATAGATTCAAAGACCCTCATACTTTGGTCTGGTCCTCGTGCGTCCCATGGGGCCGCGTTTTCTGTGCAAAAAGGTAATGGTTGTCACCGAAAATATATTGAGTAAGAAAAATGGTAGAATATTTGGGTTCGTCATACTGAATTTTTTTTTTCGTAATAAGAAAAATGACACATCTTCTCAATCAATATATTTCTAAAACACAAAATATATTGAAGTTAAGTAATTAAAATAATTCTGTTTTTTTTTAATTTTTTTATGCTTGAGATAATAGAAATTTGTTTTTTTTTTCAAAACTAATAATAATGTAAATGATATTAACTCAAAAACGTAATTGCATGTAAATGAAATTTTTCCTATAACTTTCACTTTGAATCCAAGTAAAATAATATGAAAATCGAATATCGTCATAAAAAAAATATATACAAAATTTATAAATAAAAATACAGATTATTTGAAATGGTTGTTAATTACTGATAACATAAATAATATCTGTAACTTATTAATGGTTACTTCAAAATTTATTTCAAAATGATTCCAAAAATTACTTGGTAAAAAGAAGCAAAATATATATACATACAAAGGATTGACAAATGAAACATGAAATTTTGATTGGACTACCATTGTGAAAATTGTTTAAAATAGTATACAATACAAAAAAAAAAAAAA
>PYAF01004583.1:314998-335515 GCA_007407185.1 Glycine tomentella
TTCATTGGAGTATTTCAATGTTGGTTTTTTGGAAGTGGAATTGACAAAGAACACCTTTGTTGACGCTAGTATGAGCAAACCCATGGTGAACACTTTCCGAAGATGGAACTGAGAGTGAAAACACAGATCTGAATTGGAACCGTCGTCGACGTTGGTTGTAGTTTACGCCACCGTGAACAGCATGTGTCTTCGACTTCACTACGACGTTGTTGTCGGAAGCCTTTTGAAAGACGTCTACCTTAGAGTTGGAGTTCGCGATACCGTTGAACCAGAAAAGGGAGGTGACACATGAGAGATAGGTCCAATTGTCAAGGGTTCTAGAAGGAGAAAGAGAAATGAGGCCTATGAATATGATACTTTTCCCATTCAGTGCACCGTCCCTCATACAATCATTCATTTTAATTGCACGACGCAAATAATTTTTTTACGATGCATAATGAATTTGGGTCATTTACCATAGACCTCGTCAATTTTTGACACGGTGTAGTGTGTGTGACTCAATGTCATTACGTGGTTGGTGAAAGTCATCTCCACCGTTCGATTAAAGTTGGTGGTTGAGATATCGTGGAAGTGTCCACATCAGATAAAAAAATTGGCCTTTTCTTTCTCATTGGTCCTTCTCCCCTATCTTTTTGGGTTTTATTCAAGTGTTCTCCCTTTACTCAGAGGTTATCCCTTCAGTCTCCAACCTCCCCTCTTTGTCGATGCTTATTTGAACTGATGATTCCAATCTTACTATATGTAATGGATATATTGCTTGCACAATGCTTAATTTGTTTGGGTTACGCACCCTAGACCCCGTCTTGGCACCTATCTAAGTTGATATCAATTGTGTTGGTGGAAAATGTGTTGTGATCATACCCAAAACATCCATATCAATGAATCCTATATTTTTAATATGGTTGATATTATAAAGCAAATTAGTTGTATGCGACATTTTTTATACTACAAAATTTATAATTATGTAAAAAAATAAATGATACAATTCAATTTAGTAAAATTTTATTTTGAAATAATATAAATTTAATTACGTAAATTTATTGAGTTTTTTTTTATATATATTGGTTGATTTAATTATTCAGTTTTATAGTTTATGTACAAAAAATTTTGGTTCATAAATCATACAAATAATTTAATTTTATGACTATTTAATTATACTGGTTATATATAAGTTTGTGATTGACAAGTCTTTAAATAAAATTAATTATAAGTTTTAAGTTGAAAATATGAAAAATAATATTAATTTCTTTTAAATAGTATAGGACAGTCATTTTTAATTTAATATAATTTAATAAAAATGTTGGGTTGATTTTTTAAATGAAAAAAGTAGGAATAGCCAAACTTCGATATAGCTAGTGTATAGCCTCTTGTTGAGTAATTTCAATTATTTTTACCTGTGTTGATATATGCAGTGTTATAAAACCCGGTTCTACCTGACCGGTCGGACCGGTCCAACCAGAATCCGGTGATATAATCGGGTCGAGTGCATTATCAGACCGCTCAAGCAAATGTTATATATAATCGATCAAACCCGGCCGATTTTGATTAAACCCGGAGATCCGGCTGGTTTTTAAAACCCGGACTGGGTTGTGCCACTGCCGCACTGTGAGGGAACTCGTTGTGCTAGCATCACCTCCGATAACGCATAAGGGGAAGAGGAAGCGAAAGCACTGAAGCGGAAGAGGAAGAGGAAGGAGAAAGCGAAAGCACTGAAGCAGAAGGCACAAGCACCATAAGAAAAATGAGGCTCAACAAGTACAAAGGCACACACACGTAAGCAAGATGAGGCGCGGCAAGCACGACGCAGCGACAACATTGAATTTGAATGGAAGAACGGAGAAGAGATGCTTATATATATATATATATATATATATATATACATACATACATATATATATATATATATATATATATATAGGGATTAGGTTTTTCTTATTTGTGCTGGATTTGCTTCTTGCACTTCCTTTATTGCTTACTGTACTTCTCTAACTATTTTTTTATTATTAAAAACTGGAGTTGTGTTTTAATCTAATTAGTTGTTATTTACATTTTTTTTATTAATACACTTTACTTGTGTTATCAACTTTAATACTTATATATAATATAATTTTAAAATTTTTAAGTAGTCCGAGTCAAATCAGGTCAATTACTAACCCACCGGTTGGACCATTGACCCACTTACCTATTACTTTGACCAGATTAATGATCAGGTCAGATTTTATCACATTGAATATATTTTTATAATTTTTTATTGTTGATGTTTAAGAAGGAGATATACAGATTAATGACATGTACAATAAAATTCATTGAGTATGAAGTTACAAAAGTAATATATTTCTAATATTACTTATATTTAAAATTTAAATTAAATAATAATAGTAAAAATAATATTGACACATGTTGATTAATTATGTAAAAAATATTTTTCAGTCAGAAAAAGAGATAATGAATTTCAATAATAAACTGCAAAAATAATATAAATTGTTCAGAAATTTCATACTACTAATTAAACTAGTTAACTTTTTGAAAAAGTAAAATAACTTTCAATTTTTTAGTACCAATTAATTTGTGTGAATATTCAAATTCTTTAAAAGTATACAAATTTGAGTATTGACGAAATAAAACTGTTTATGTTTTTATAATTAATTTGCTTAAATTTTCAGTATTTTTCACATTCTTTGTTGATTTTGCTTTGTCTGTTGATTAAAAAAATAGCTATCTTTCCCAAAAAAAAAAAGGGGCCCTTGGGAGACACTAGGACCAGAACACGCTATGAGAGCATCTTTAGTTGTAAATCTTAATTTGAGATCGTAAATCACCTTTTGGTGAACCCTATAGTATCACATAGGATTAAAGATCTCTCAAGATCTTTCTAATTTTTCCTTTAATGGTAAATCTCAAATTGAAATCTTAGGAAAAGAGAAAGAGAGAGAAAATTTATTCTTTTTTGAACAATGTGCATATCTTAAGAGATCTTGTACAAGAATTCATTCTTTATGATGAAGATCTGTTCATTTCTTTTATTAGAAGATCTAATGAAGATCAGATCTTGAATTCAAGATCTTTGCTCAAAATCTAGCAATAAAAATGCTATGAGAGTCTTCGACTCTATCACTGTACAGTCACGTTAATCAGTGCAAATGACAAGGAGAATCTCGTATAAATAATTAAAAACAAACCAACACAATCGGTAACCACTTCATCACCTCATCTTGATATTTAAATTCAACGGCCCACATTATTTTCCCATCATACGTAACTTCTTTCATTCATGCACCCTAAAATCTGTCTTCACTTTTGTCTAACATCGTTAGAAATCATGCTAATTGAATTAGCACCCCATTTTCTTGCCATTAATATTAAATTCCCCCTTAGTTTAAGTGAGCAAAAAGAGTAAATCTTCTTTCTAAAATATATGATTGCAATGGCAGTCACATTAATTCTTAACTTTACAAAATTCTTATTTTAGTTTTATAGGAAAAACATGATTTATATTAGTTAGGTGGATCTTTTTAACTTCAGGTTTGACTTGTTATACACTAAAAAAGATTAAAATGGTTTAGGTTATAATTTTAGAAGTTAAAATGAAGTTTACTCCAAATAAATAAGACATGTTTTGTTAGTTACCCTTTCTTAATATACTAGAGTCCTTTGGGAGTATCCAAACTGTTTTATTTAACATATTTTGAAATATTTTTACAGTGCAACGGAACAAATGATATTTGATCGAAATAACCGGATATTCCTTAGCGAACATGCATAATTATAGGCCATTGATACTCCACGCTTACCATTTTTGGCCCATAAGGAACTGGAGCCTAAGAATGCCATTTATTGGGCCTGCCTTCATTACTCATTGCATCCTAAAACCTAAAAACCCACCAAGCTTTGCTATTTATTATCCTTATTATCTAAGTTCACCTCTACTAAACAAAGAAAAACCCTACAATTGCTAATATACCCTAACCCCTCCCCTATCCCCTAATATATATATATATATATATATATATATATATATATATTATAAAAAGGGTTAAACATACTTTTAGTCCCTACAAATATTAAAGAGTTCATTTTTAGTCGTCTTTTTTTTTTATATATATATAAAATGTGTCAAAATTGAATTCAATTACTAACTTTGTTATATGTGTGTCTAGAAGTGATGCAATATTACGACAATTTTTGATTGACAAAAAGTGTTGATTATGGATTTGCAATTTTTGGCAATGTTTATACACCTTTGGGGGCTAAGGCATTGCTATCACCAAACACAATATTTATATTGGCATTAATGTTGCAGAGGTCATGGAGCTTCTCCACCTTATTCCTAATGAAGCAATAATACAACAAGTTAGGCTATGTTCAGTAAACTAGCTAAAAAGTTAGTTAGAAGTTGAAAAAAATTGGTTGGTAGCTAGAAAGCTAGATTATTAAATTAGAAGTATTTGGTAAAACTAGTTATTGAAGTAGCTGAAAAATGTAAAATGACATACAAATAATAAAATCATGATTTATTTAAAAAGATGACAATGAAAATGAATAAATATATCAAGGATAATAGTTGAAGAAAATATAAAAACGTTAGAAGATATTGAGAAATTACTAGAAAACTTACTTACCCAATGATCAAATAATTTTTTAGCTAGTAAAAAAAACTAGAAACTAACTTAAATACCTTACCGAACATAGCCTTAGTTTTAGATACATTTCAAACAAATCAAAATCAGACGGCAGTGATCTGATCTATCAGTTAATCTAAGAGGTCTAAGATCCCAAAACAAAAGATGGTTCTTTGTCCCTCCAATGTTAAGACTTGTACCTTTTCCCCATCAATTAGTTCCCAAGCACAACGACATTCACCTTAATCTATTTCGCATGCGCCTTAAACCTAGGTGACTTAACCTCTTAATGCGCTGCTACAAGAGCCTCAATATGGTGGTTGTGCGGCCCACCCGGTAGCGATGAGAACATCACAAAGTTAATCTCATCCTCCAAATCATAAACCAAGATTTAGCCCTATGATGTGGTCGTGTGGGTTATGGAAGGAAATGTAGGCAGAGAAGTTTGCTAGTGTGTTGAATTAGTAATTTTTCAATGACATCATCATTGTCAACAAAAAATCATCATAAAATTGAATCATTGTCAATCACATCTAACATAGTTAGTAACTAAGTTCAATTGTGACCCATTTTATGAATGATGGCTTAAAATTGATGATTTTAAAATAGAGGAACTAAAATCAAAATTTTTAATATATATATATATATAGGAAATAAAATTATGTTTGTTGGATATTTGCTGAATCCCTAATGCATAAAAAGATTTATAATTTGATGATAACAAACAATGAATGCTACATTATTATATATATTGCATTGATGATAATTATTTGATTATTTGATATTTTGAAGTTACTAATATTTTGGATTTATAAAGATCAACATAATTAAGAAGATTATTTTCTGAAGATTGATATCATTCAAGATGATATGAAATTAAGAAGATTTGTTTCTATTTATTTTGTAGATTTTATGTAAGGAGATTAGAAGATTGATCTTGCCAAGATATTTATCTTTAAGATTGCATTCAAAAATAGGATAAAATATTTTTTAATATTGCATTAAAAAATATGATATAATATTTTTAAGATTGCATTGCATAGTATAATTGAATATCTTTAAGATTGCATTGCATAATAAGATAAAACATTATTGAAGATTGCATTCAAAATAAGATAGAATATTTTTAAGATTGCATTGCATAATATAATAGAATATCTTTAACATTGCATTGGATAATATGATAGAATATCTTTAGGAATGAATTCAAAAATTGGTTAAAATCATATCTTTAAATTAGTATAAATAGAAACATATTTTGGTGTTTAGGATATGCATTCCATTCCAGATAATATTAGAGCTTTAGATAATTTATGTTTGCATCATTAAGAGAGTTGTTGTGAGATCATATAGAAGTGTTTGGCAAGTCTGATTCTTCAACTCTTCATCAGGATTTAAAGATACCTATTTGCTTAAGGAATAGAAGCATAAATGTAACAATTTTATTGTATTCTTCTTCTTGACTTTGGAAGAGGTTGCAACTGGGAAACTAGGATACCAGTTCTGTCTCTGTTCTTGGTGAATTGAGACGTGCGAATTTTGGCTGGGAAACTAGGATACCAGTCTGGCTGGGAAACAAGGATATCAGTCTATCTCTATTCTTGGTGAATTGAGACTAGAGATTTTTGCTAGGAAACAAGGATACCAGCTGAGATAATTGTTGTGTAAGGGTAGACTAGGAAACTAGAATACGAGGAACTCTTGTGCACAAAATTATCATAGTGGAGTTGTCCATTGGATTGATTATCCAATTTGGACGTCGTGATTTTTTACCCAATTGGGTTTTCACGTTAAAATTTATTGTGTCTTCTTTATCTCTTATCTCCATATTATTGCTTTGAGTTTTATTTTAAATTATGGATTATTTTATAAAACTCAATTCACCCCCCTTCTTGAGTTCATCTGGGACCAACAATTGGTACCAGAGCTGTGTTCTCTTTATTTTGCAGGTAATTCTTGAAGAGTAGATCTTAAGATGAACCCAATGAAGACAATAAGAGAAGGTTACGCTACCCAAAGGCCTCCACTATTCAAGGGAAAATACAATTATTGGAAGACCAGAATGAAGATTTTCATTCAAGCAGAGAACGATCAAGTCTGGAAGGTGATTGAAAGAGGAGACTTTCAGATCATAAAGATGAATGAAAAGAAAGAAAGAGTGCCAAAACTTGAGGACGAATATATTGATGAAAATTGGAAGAAGTTGGAATACAATGCTCAAGCCAAGAGAATTCTTCACTGTGGACTAGGGACACAAGAATACAACCGCGTAATGGGTTGCAAGACTGCCAAGAAAATGTGGAATCTTCTAGAGGTAACACATGAGGGTACAAACGAGGTAAACCAATCTAAAATTGATCTCCTTATGCATCAATATGAATTGTTCTCTATGAAGTCTAAAGAGTCTATTAGGGATATGATAACTCGTTTTACTAACATAGTAAACGAGTTAAATGCTTTAGGTAGGGACATACAAGTTGAGAAGCAAGTAAGGAAAATTCTGAGGAGTCTTCCTAGAGAGGACTGGATGCCCAAGGTCATTGTTTTGCAAGAAAACAAAGACTTTAAAACTTTCAACCTTGAGCAGTTGGCAGGATCCCTAATGACATATGAGATGCAACTAGAGTCCCACAGGAAGGAAGATGTAAGATTGAAGGATAAAGGCATTGCTTTAAAAGCTCAATCAAAGGAAGTGAGTGATGACTCAGATGATGAGGAAGAGATTGAAATGCTTGCGTGGAAGTTTAAAAAACACTTAAAGAACCAAACGTGTGGCAAAACAGGTCATAGGATTAAGGATTGTCTTGAAGTAGAGCAAGAAAGTAGAAAAGAGAAGAAGGCTAAAGAGCAGAAGAAGTATGAAAAGAAAGAGTTCAAGAAAGCAATGATGGCTGCTTGGAGTGATTTTGATTCAGAGGAAGAAGGCTTTGAAAGCAATGAAACTGAGACCAACATCTGTCTTAAGGTTGGAACTGACTCATAAGGTGAAGACACTAAGGTAAACTTTTTTGAGCTGAGATCTTCATGCATTTGTTAACAAAGAAGCATCTATTGAAAGTGTTTGACTTTGTAATAGATGAATATTTAAAAATACGTGAATATAATGATGAGTTGATTGATGATTTTGGTGAATTAAAGAATGAGCTTAAGAAATTCTCTAAGACTAATAAAGAATTGAGAAAAACAAATAAGAGCCTAGAGGAGGAAATCACTAGCCTTAAGAATATCACTTCTGAACTTGAAAACAAAAATGCTTCTATGGTTGTTAAATTGAAAGAGCATAAGAAAGAGGAATGTGTGACAATTTGTGAGGCTCTATTAGAAGAAAAAATTGAAAAATTGGAGGGCGAGGTAGAAAAGTTGACTAAAGAGAATAAGGACCTCCAAAATAAGCTAGAGTCTGCCCTTAGAACTCCCAAGGTAGATAGATCCAATGCTATTGCATGGTTGAATAAGAGTTGTAACACATCTAGGCATGGGTTAGGCTTTAAAGGTAATAAGAAATCTACCTGGAAAACAAAAACTAAGCATGTGAACTTGTATAAGAAAAGAGTATGTTATCATTGTGGCAAGGTAGGACATCTAAAATTTGAATGCAAGAGTAGGATAAAAGCTATCGAAAAGAACGTCACATATGTTAAGAAAACTCTATTTCTGCATGCAAAGTAAAACAAGTTTGGGTTAGAAAAGATGAGCTTTCTAATTTTGTTAAGAAGAAGAAGGAACCCAAGCTAGACTGGGTTCCCAAAACTAATCATTGATTTGTGAGTGCAGGTTGAAGTGAGGGGGAACAACTTGTGATACCTTGATAATGGTTGTTCCAAGCACATAACAAGAGACAAATCAAAATTTCTCTCACTCAAACCTTTTGAAGGTGGAAGTGTGACCTTTAGTGACAATAACAAAGGGAAAAATTATGAACGTAGGACTACAGATAGTTCAAAGTGAAGGAGGAACTTGGATTTATCAGCAGAAGTATCTCATAGAACTTCTCAAAAAATGATTTGAGTCTTCAAGGACACCTTATACTCCTATGGCTATAGGTGACAGAATTCATGAAAACAAGGATGGTAAGAGTGTAAATGTTACTATGTAGAGGTATGATAGGCTTTTTATTGTACTTGACTGCAAGTAGGTCTGATATAGTTTTTAGTGTAGGATTATGTGCTAGATTTCAGAGTAATAAAAAAAAATCTCACCTAAAAGCTGTAAAAAGGATCCTAAGATATTTAAAAGGGACAAGTGATTTGAGCTTATGGTATCCTAGAGGAGCTAACTTTGATTTGGTTGCTTTTAGTGATGCTGACTTTGTAGGTGACTTAGTTGGTAGGAAAAGCACTTTTGGGATGACGCAATTTCTCGATTCATGTTTAGTGTCATGGGGATCTAAAAAGCAGAACTCAGTGACTTAATCCACAACTGAAGCAAAGTATATAGCAGCAGCTTTGTGTTGCACACAACTATTGTGGGTCACGCAACAACTTTCTGACTTTGGCAATAGTATAGATTGTATGCCTATTTTATGTGATAATACTAATGTCATTTGCATTTCTAAAGATCCTGTATTGCATTCTAGGACCAAGCATATTCATATCAGACATCATTTTCTTAGAGATTGTGCAGAAACTAGTTTAATTGAACTTAAGTTCTGTAATATTAAACATCATGTTACTGATATTTTCACTAAACCCCTAAGCCATGAGAGATTTGAGAAATTAAGACTAGAGCTAGGGTTGATAAATCACAACTTATATGTTTAAATTTCTTTTCCCCAATGATTAACTAGTTTAGAAAAGAACTCATGATATTTGTTGAACTATTTTGTTTCTCTCACTTCCATATTCACCTATCTTTGTTACATCGTTCACTTCATATACCTTGTGTTATTAATTCTGAAGTGCATGCCTTGAAATTGTAGTAAACTTGCTATGTTGTGAGGAATAATGTGCATATGTGTTTTCTTTGTGAGGCAGACAATCTAGAACTTGTATGATTAAAGCTCAAGGCTCATTGTTTGAGATGTTTCATAAGTTTACTAAAAATGATATTGGCCATCTTTGATCGTTTGAGCCTTTCAAGCTAACCCTTTCAGTATTTTATATCTCTATTCACCCTATTTGAGCCTTAACTCTGACTTTTATTGATAAATTACAATATTCAACCCTTTGTATTCTAATTAAAAAATCATTTTTAGGTGTGAGTATGCATAGTTTCTAAAGCAAGTGTCATGAGGTGTCAGGTTAAAAAAAAGGGAATGACAGTGGAAAGAAAAAAAAAGAAAAGAAAAATCATCTTCTAAAGCAAGTGTCATGAGGTGTCTGATTAAAAATAAGAAAAAGAAAAAGAAAAAGGGGGAATGACAGTGGAAAGAAAAAGAAAAGAAAAATCATCTTCTAAAGCAAGTGTCATGAGGTGTCTGGTTGAAATAGGGGGAATGACAGTAGAAAGAAAAAGAAAATTAATCTTGATTCAAAAAAAAAGAGAAAAGAAAAAGAAGGTTGAAGCAATCAAAAAAAAAAAAAGAAGAGAAAAGAAAGAGAAAGTTGAAGCAATCAACTTGAGTTAAAAAAAAAAGAAACAACATGTTGACAGTGGAGAGGAAAGTAGGAAATATGCATATCAGTACTATATTTATTTGTTTCCTATCTCACCTTATTCTTTGTTTGTTTCTTATCCACCTTGTACATTACAAGCTTATAAAGACCTATTGATTTGGTGGCTTATGAAATATTTTCACACTAAAAGTGGAGAGCAATCATGATGTACAAGCCTATGGAAAGCCTGGAGAATAAGAACATAGAGTGATCCTAAATACGAGCGAAAAGGCAATTTATTGCAATGTTAAGGCATCAACTTTAGAATATTAATTTCTTTGCAGCCTTTCATCTTTATCACTTTCTTGTTCTTCATTGTTAGCTCTATTCATGTTGTTCTACCCATATATCCCTATTCTTACTAAGGTTCATAACCATTTTCTCTATCATGATTGTTTGTTTTAATCTTTTCGATGATGCCAAAAGGGCGAAAAAGGTTTGAATGTCATGTTATGGTAGACTGTTGTGAGTTATTAATTCTAGTCATAGCTTAGCAAGGCTAGGGAATAGTTGAAAATCATTAGTAGATAAAGTTGAAAATCATCAATTCATAATGCATTTATAGTATATATGTCCATTCAATTAGTACATGGCATTAATTATTTGTCATCATCAAAAAATGGAAATTGTTGGATATATGTTGAACCCCTAATGCATAAAAAGATTTATAAAGTTTTGATGATAACAAACAATGAATGTCACATTATTATATATATTGCACTGATGATAATTATTTGATTATTTGATATTTTGAAGTTACTGATATTTTGGATTTATGAAGATCAACATAATTGAGAAGATTATTTGAAGAATTCTGAAGATTGATATCATTCAAGATGATATGGAATTAAGAAGATTTGTTTCTATTTATTTTTTATTAGATTTTATGTAATGAGATTAGAAGATTGATCTTGCCAAGATATTTGCTTTAAGATTGCATTGCATAATAAGATAAAATATTTTTTAATATTGCATTAAAAAATATGATATAATATTTTTAAGATTGCATTGCATAATATAATTGAATATCTTTAAGATTACATTGAATAATAAGATAAAACATTTTTGAAGATTACATTCAAAATAAGATAAAATATTTTTAAGATTGCATTGCATAATATAATAGAATATCTTTAAGATTGCATTTGATAATATGATAGAATATATTTAGGAATGCATTCAAAAATTGGTGAAAATCATATCTTTAAATTAGTATAAATAGAAACATATTTTGGTGTTTAGGGTATGCATTCCATTCCAAATAATATTAGAGTTTAGAGAGTTTATGTTTGCATCATTGAGAGAGTTGTTGTGAGATCATATAAAAGTGTTTGACAAATCTGATTCTTCAACTCTCCATCAGGATTTAAAGGTACCTATTTGCTTAAGAAATAGAAGCGTAAAGGTAACAATTTTATTGTATTCTTTTTCTTGACTTTGGAAGAGGTTGCAACTGGAAAACTAGGATACCAGTTTTGTCTCTGTTCTTTGGTGAATTGAGACGTGCTACTTTTGACTGGGAAACTAAGATACCAGTATGGCTGGGAAGCAAGGATACCAGTCTGTCTTTATTCTTGGTGAATTGAAACTAGATCTTTTTGCTAGGAAACAAGGATACCAATTGTGATAATTATTGTGTAAGGGTAGATTAGGAAACTACAATATTAGGAACTCTTATACACAAAATTATCATAGTGGAGTTGTCCATTGGATTGATTATCCAATTTGGACGTCGTGGTTTTTTACCTAATTGGGTTTTCCAAGTTAAAATTGATTGTGTCTTCTTTATCTCTTATCTCCATATTATTGTTTTGAGTTTGATTTTAAATTGTGAATTATTTTATAAAACTCAATTCACCCCCCCTCTTGAGTTCATTTGGGACCAACAATGTTTAACCAAAAGAAAAGAAAAAAACTCAGGTACACCCCCACTCTTTTTCTCTTCTTTTTGCACTCATTTTTCCCTTACAACAGACACACCTCTTCTTTCCTTATTAGAGCAAGATGCACCCTTTCACTGAAGCACTCTTCCCCTCCCAAACGCTATCCCAAGGTCTGAAATAAGCTTTCTCTCTTTTATTTTGTAGATGTAATAGAAATGTGTTTTCCTGTGTACAATACACAACATATGTTTTTCCTTGTGAAATTTAAAATCAGACACAACGAAAACGAGTTTCTATTATGTATTACACACACATAAACCTGTTTCCATTGTGATTAACACATAACAAACACATTTCCATTTTGGCGGACACAACAAAACCAAATTTCCTTTATATATCATGTTTTATATTGTAATATTTTAGGTTTCAATACTTTTATTGTGGGTGATGCTTATTTCATGACCTAATTTGTTTTAAATGTTGTTTTTAATGAGTTTAAATATTTAAAAATTTTCAAGGCTAAAATATGTTTTCCGTTTTCATAAAATTAGATATGTTTGGATGTCGTCTTGCAAAATTTTTAGTATATCTCTTTGTCCTTGTAAAATTAAAGTGTTTCTAGAGGAATGGCTGGCTGACCTATTTCATATTAATAGTATGTAAAGTTCAAATAAGTTACATCTAACTTGATGTCTTAAATAAGTTTTTAGTTCTTGTAATTTAACGCTCTTGAGTTTAGTCCCTTTTGTGACTCACCTTATTGTTCCTTTTTTCCCCTCCTCAGATTCACAAGTTGTATGTTGTAATGAAATTAATTGAGTGTAATTATTGTTAGATAATTTCCGTTTTTAGTTGATTGATACTTTACGTTTTTATTTGATTGATAGTTTCTGTTTTTATTTGATTGACCAAATCAAATATTTGATGCCTTAGGCCCAGCCCATTGGAAACCTAATTCATCCTATAAATAGATGAGTAAGGGTGGAGGCAAGACACACATAAATTTGAGAGCCTCTAGTGACAGTCTTGAGTGACATATTTGAGCGAGCATGCGTGCTCTACATTTGAGAGATTCTTAGAGAGTTTGAGTGAAACACTCTAGGTTTCGTTTGAGTGACCACCATTGTTAGAGAGGTTGAGTGTACCACCACATTGATGTGTTTTTGATTCATTGTAACCCATAATTGTAATAGTGAATATTTGATCTGGACTAGGTCCTGTGAGTTTTTCCTTTTCTCACATTGAGGAAGATTTTCTCACGTAAAATATATCGATTGTCTCTCTCGCTCCCTTTTAATTTTATTTCCGTTTCCGCAATTTGATATTCGAGAGTCCGAGATACCCAACAATTACTATTTCAGGAGGTTTGTTGGTGTTCTCCCAAATTTGCAGATTTCATTTTGGACTGCTTTCTTGCAAAGTTTGTTGGACTATGATTGTATAAAATTTGGGAGATTTATTCTGGCCTGAAGTGCATCCTTGGGAGAATATTTTATGTTATATATTTGTCTCGGTAAAGGAACAAGTTATTCCGCCTTGAGTGTATCCTTGGATCAAAGATCACCAGTGTCCACTTATCCACTAAATCAAAGATTTTTATTTTCTTTAAGAAAAAGGAACAATTAATATTATCAATCTTTGACCCTAACCATAGTTTCATTTCACCTGTTATAAACATAAAGCGAGATATAGATTTTCAAAAAAGTAAAAACTGTAATGCTTCACATGACTGAATGCTTTAAGTGATGTTTCTATTTGCTGTTATAATTATTTCCTTCCCCCCACCCCTCTAGGTACTTACAAAGCAAGTTACTTACTTTGCATGTATTGACATCCTAAAGTTGAAAATCTTGCTAAAAAGACATTTAATTTTACTGAAGAAATTTTAAGTGCAGCATCCTTTTCACAGCAAATAGTTCTGGCCTAACACTGTAGGGACAATGAAATTACATATTCAAGAACTTGGATCGTGCAAATGGAGCAACAGTTCAAACTTCAAACTTCTAAGCACGGTGTTTGCTCAAATAATTGCTAAGCATCATCCAATATCTTCATTGCTTAAATGTGAAACTTATGGTTGATTGGCTAAAGAACTTATCTGTCCTGCTTGCTAAGAACTGTGACGATGAATAAGAACGAAAAGGAAAAAGAAAACGAGTGTATTATTCTTTCAAATATTATTTTGTCTATTTTTATTTTTCACAACTTTTTTCCTTTCAAATATTATATCCTGATTTAGAATGTAACTTTATTTTGATTGAAATTTTAAATATCTGTACATTACATTAAATAGAAGCTAGTTTTCATTAAATAATAAGATTAATGTAATTTTTAATTATTTATCTTTCATTAAAAAATATTAAAATTCAAGTTAAGACTAAAAATGTTGAAGAAATTCAACATTAAAACATAAGATGATATATAATATTAGTATCATATTTGAATTTTGAATTAAAATATATTTATTTTAATAGGTTTTTAACATTCAATTTTCAACTTGTTAAACCATGTAGTTGATGTTTAAATAATAAGAGATATATACTAGATGCATGTTAGGAGAGGAAAGTATTTAAATAAGAACTAAATATATTTTTAATATCAAATAAATATCTGATTTTTTATAAATAGTTGAATTTTATTTTTTTTATTTGTTTCAAATATTATTTCCTTATTTAGAGATTAATATTAATTTTAGTCAAATTTTAAATCTTAAATTGAAGACAATTTATCATTGAGTGCGTCAGTAAATTAATACTACACTACAACAAATGTGGCGGCTTAAAAAATTATTTTTGACAGCTTAGTCAAAAAATTAATTTCTGACAATTAGGATTCACTATCAAAAGTAACTATGCTAGAAAAAATTGTGACAGCTTCTAGATGAATGCTGATAAATAAAGGTGCATTTTTTTTTTTGCCAAAAGCATTATTTTATTTGTGTAATTAAACACCATGAGTAATTAAACCTTGTAAAATTTAAACCAATACATATGATTATTACACCATATAAGATCTATAAATATATTTCAGTTAAAATAAAAAAAAATCTATAAATATATGCAAATTCTTCTATTTAGTATTTATTCATAATTTCGTAGACTAAATGATTTTTTTCATATTAAGATAATAGTTTTTTTGACAAAATAACTTTGTAATTAACGTATGGAATAAAATAGCTTATAGCATAGACATTTCAAATTTCAATCCCCATCATAACTCATAAGCTGATTTAAAAAAGATGGTTAACATTTTTAACATGACAAAGTCACGTAAATCATAAATGTCCCATTTTGTTTATTTTTTTGTTTTAAATGTCAAATTTTATCAGACAAATTTCAAATTCATTATGTGATAAAGATTTTGATATAGAAAGAAAAGAAAGGAGAACCAATAGCCTACAAACAGTGAAGATAAAATAGTGAATTTTATGTATTTTTTAAAATGTTAGTTTCTTTATTTTGTAGGTTGGATTTTTTATTTATTTAATTATTACTTACAAATGTTTGATTGGTTGTATACAAGGATGAGATGTTGAGTTTGTGTCCCAAAAATTTCTCTTTACCTTATACTAGTTTGTTTCAACTATCAACTTAATTAGTTTTATCGTTTAGAGTGATTTTACTCAATTTCAACAAATTTGTCTTTTGTAGAAAATAATATCGTGGTGTCTACCAAAGAATTGAAGATATTTTGTTTTAAAAAAAATTAAACTGTTGTGATTTGACCAATCTTAATTTCAATTTATATCATTTAAAAAATGTTAAGATTATAATAATTATTTTAGGATTGGTATTTTTAGTAGTAAATCTTAAATTATTTTTTGGTAGACCGACAATGTCATGTAGAATTAAAGATATTCATATTTTTTAACATGCGCATATTTTAAGGAATCTCCTACAAGAATCCATGATAAATCTTATTTTGAAATCTTAGGGAGAAATAAAAAGGAATAAATTTTATTTTTTTCTTAAAGGGTCTTCTACAATAATCCATCCTGTATATTGGATATCTTTTCAACTCTTTTATTAAGAGATATAATAAAAATAAGATCTTGAACTCAAGATCTTGCACTAAAAAAATATTAAAATTTAATTTAATAAGGAAGATATCTTCAAATTATACATGTTGAATTGTATCATTTAAATTTTAAATTATTAGTAGGATTTGTTAGGTTGTTACATTTTGTTATTATATTTCAATATTTGAATTAGATCAGTTTCTTATTATTCCGTATTATTAGCATTTTGTGGAAAATATATAAAAGAGAGAAGAGAGGAATAAATGAAATGAACGAGGAATTATTCTTCCGATTTATAAGTATCTTTTTATGAGTATATACTTTTTTTTAACATGGTATAAGAGCCATGGTTCCCTCCATGAATGAGAGCTATGATAATGAGAGTCATGGTATACTCCGTGAAAAAAAAAATATTTCCGTTGCCTTATTTTTTTTTCCAGAGTTTTTCTTCTTCAGATTCCCAAGCTTACATTTCCTTCTATCTTTTTATCTTATTGTATGTCACTTATACCCAATTATCTATCTCTTCCTTAACCTTCACCTTATCTGATTCCTTTACAAATCATGATTATTATTATCATGAATTTCATTTTTGTCTCGCATGACATTTGCGATTTTGGTTCCGTTTTGAATAATTCTCGTATCTATTTGAAGGCCATTAATGTGAAGCTCACTACATTGTTATGAGTCCTTCACATAAAGTCTATTGACATGAACATGTGATTGTTCCAAATCCATTCTCGTATCTCAATTATCCCTGCATGTATTCTATTTGAAGGTCGTTGATGTGAAGTCAGTTGCATTGTTCTGAATCTTCATAGACCATCCCTGAAGTTTATTGACATGAACATGTTATTGTTTCAAATCTCTTCTCTTATTTCAAATGGCAAGTTAGGCATGACCATGCATCAAATTGAGGGGAGTGTTGAATTGTATAATTTAAATTTCAACTTATTGTTAGGATTTGTTAGGTTGTTAGAGTTTGTTATTATATTCCAATATTTGAACAGGAATTAAGATTACATCAGTTTGTTATTATTACATACTATTATTATTTTGTTGAATTTCTCTCTTATATAAGAATATCATGTTGAGGAAAAAACATATGAAAGAAAAAAGAGAGAAATGAATGTAATGAATGAGGAATTATTATTCCAATGCATATCTTTTTATGCATATTTATTTTTTAAGAATACATGTGTCACAATACAATACAATGTATCAAAATTTCAAATTTAAATAAACTTAAATCTGTAAACAAAATTTAAAAAAGATTTGAACAGTGATAAAAAATCTTTTGTTTTAAATTTCTTATATCTTAAACATTATCTTATATATATATATATATATATATATATATATTCTTGTTTGCTAACAGGTAGAATCGTTCTATTGTTCAGCCTTACTCGTTAAAGAAAGAAGATGGAAAGGAACGTGATTTTCCCTTGTTCTCCAACCCTCCCTCGTGAGTTGGTGGAAGAAATTCTATTTAGATTTCCGGTAAGATGTTTACTGCGTTTCAAATGCGTGTGCAAGTCTTGGTTTTCTCTCATTTCTGATCCCAAGTTCGCTAAATCCCATTTTGACCTAACGGTTGGACCCACTGAACGAGTTCTTTTGAGTTTTTCTAAAAATTCGGAAGCTACGTCCATAGAGATAGAGGCACCACTTCTTGACAATGGATGCAGGGTAGTTGTTGCACCCTCTCCCATTCACGAGTATGAACACACAGTAGATGAACACATAGTAGATTTTGTGGGTTCATGCAGAGGATTTCTACTCTTAGTAACTGAGTCATCTTCTGACGATGATTTCATTTATTTTCTCATATGGAATCCCTCCACCGGTTTTCAAAAACGATTTAACAAAGTTCTGAATCTTCCAAGTCTATTTGGCATTGGGTATGACTCATCAGTTGATGACTACGTGGTGGTGACTTCAACAATAAGATGTTTAGGGCCCTTAAACATGACGATAGAGTTTCATTGTTTCTCCACGAGGACAAATTCATGGACCTGCACCGAGGTTAATTTTCCCTGTCCACCATTGGGGCGTACTTGTAATCATGGGTCATTCTTAAATGGAGTTCTTCATTGGTTAGTTTTCACCCATGATAATGATCCCAGAATTATTGCATTTAATGTGATGGAAAGGAAAATAGCAGAGATTTCACAGCCACCGCGTGAATTCAAATATCCTCCATATTTGTGTCATTTTCTAAGGGTAATGGGAGGATGTCTATGTCTCTGCGTTGAGACTTACGAGACTGGACTGACTGAAATCTGGAAGATGAATGAATACAAAGTGCAATTATCTTGGACCAAATTATTTGTTTTTTATACTGATATTGATCCATTCTATCACTTCATCCCAATATGCTTCACAGAAAATGGTGAAATCTTGGGACATGATCACGGATGTATAGACCTAGCGAGAATCAATGACAATGGCGAGTTGCTTGAGCATCAAGCACTTGGGATGCTCACACGCCGTTATGGATTACTATGCTCTAGTTTGTATACAGAGAGTTTGCTATCACTCCCAGTCGACTAAGTGAACATTAACAATCATAGTAGCTGAAAGAATTAATCATTTATGTAATGTTTTCCAAGTTGTGATTTCATTGGTCTTCCATGTACAATGAGTGAATAAAATTTACTTGCAGCAGAACGTGCTAATATTTCCATTCTTATTTTTTCTCTCTGTCCAGATTTTATTTATGTGCATAATCTATGACTGAGACAAGAAAGTTTCTTAGTTAGCGACATTGATCTTCATATGGACTGCCTGAGATATGAAAATTATGAATACTCAATTATGGGCTTTCTCGAACTCTGGTTGTTGCATTTTATTCCTACTCTGCACTTACAACAGGGTTTTATGGTTGGATGGACAGCGATCCATCTGTCATAAATGAAATTGTGCAATTATTGTGAGATCAATCTTAAAAAGTAACATCATAAAATTCTTGTATATAGTAATGAATAGCAAATCCAGACAAGAATCTTCTATATTATAGAACCAATTTCACTGGCAGGTCCAATTTCTTTCTTGTCATTGATTTGGCTGACCTTGATTAAGTAGATGCATATTTAATTTCTCTTAAAATTTAAAATGTTCCTCATTTAGATGTTTCTTTCTTTCACTGGAAGTTCACAAAAAGGCATTGCAAAAGCAAAAGATATATAGATATATAAAATAAATATATGATTACATATCTAGATTTGATTTACAGAACACTCAATATTCATTGTGAAATATGAACATCCAGCCATAGAGATGGGGCACAAACACTTCTTTTAAATAACAAAGAAAGAAGAGGAATTACACTATGATATGACAGGCTGATCTCTTTCATTAATCCTTAGTATGTAAAGTTCATATAAGCTAAAAGTCTACCGGAATCTTTGTTGGTCAAATACTGTTTTTTTAGTGTATTCCCTCTCCATTTCTTTTTTTTCGTCCCGTATTTTGTTTTCTGTCTACTTTATTGATCTTTGTTAAGGTGAATCCATTAAATGATGATGTGACTCTTTATTCACCACGAATATCATTATTTGGTGCAAATAACTGCACACACAAATCATCCAATGTCACATCTCACTACTTTGCCATGTTACGTAAATAAGTTTTTACTTTTTTATGAAGCAGAATGGATATGCCTTCTCTTATCTTCAACAATGTCACTACTGGTTAATGGTGATGACTGATGAAGTAGAATGAATATGCTTCTATTATCTTCAACCTTAAGTCCTTAACTATATTAAAGTAAAGAGCAGTAATTTTATTATATTGGCAAAAGTTAATCATAAAACACGCGAGAAGACATGTCTTAAAACATGGGTGATAACTTGTTCTTTTTAAGAGGAAAATCTGTAACATAAAATATTTACCCAAGGATGCACTTCGGGTCAGAATAAATCTGGCAAGAAATATAAGCACACAACCACGATGGAAGGAAAGAATTTTATGCAATCATAGTCCAACAAACTTAGCAAGAAATCAGTCCAAGAATTAAATATGCAAATTTGGGTGGACACCAACAAACCTCCTGAAACAGTTATTACACAAAATTAATTGCATGTCAACATACAACTTGTGAATTTGAGGAAAAGAGGGAATGAAAGGATGAGTTACTGAGATTTTTAGTGAGGACATAACAAAGAAACTGGTCAGGAAAGAGAAGTAGATATAGCATGACTTATCTTAGTCAATATAGCTTTGTTATTGTTAAATAACCATAGTTAAGGAGTTAGTTTAGCTTGGGTATTTTTGTAACTATAGTTACAGTAGCTTGGGTATCTTATAACCATAGTTACAGTAACTAACTATATATATCCAGCTGAGCTATTCATTTTGCTGTAACTATGAATTGATTTCAATAATAATCAATATTCGATCAT
>PYAF01004583.1:355235-379801 GCA_007407185.1 Glycine tomentella
AGCGGGTGATGGTGAAGGAGGTTTTGTTTGATCAACACGCACAAACCCAAATTTCTTGATGAGTTCATTGGCAATTAGCTCATTAGCTCTGTCTGAGGGATGATACTCATCCCAAAAAACGTACTTGCTTCTATCTTTGCACAGTTTTGATGCAGGTATACATGTAAGAGCTGGTCGAATATTCCCAAAGGAGCAACAGGGAGAATCAGAGTTTTCGAACCCTACATTAAAATTGTGATTGGAATGGAAATAATTCTTAGTACACGAGCTAAGGACTTTTCAATTTTGGAACCCTAATATTAGTTAGTGTATTATGTGTGTAATTTTAATATATCTTTTAAAATTTTTAGTTAGCTCCTTAAATTAAAAAAATTGTACTAAATCATTGATCTTCTACCATTTTTGTAATTGGATGCTTAGAAATAATAAAACCGTAAAAATTGTTGTTTTATTAGCGGTTTCAAGCAATAATAATTCATAAACTAACTTCAAGGACTTAATTACAAAAATTGTAGATCAAAATGTATTAAACCAGTTTTATATTAACAATTTAATTCTTGTAGCTAGATTGAAGTTATATCAATGAACATAACGCTATTTTTATTTGTTAGTAAATGACTTTTCTTTTTTTGTATTGCTATAATTTCAAGATTTGCATACTTTAACTCATTCCTTTTCCTCAGACTTTTACTCTCTTTTTTTCTAGGTTAGAGACTACCAGTTCTCCAACTCATTGAATGCATAGAAATAATAAAACCATCACAAATTGTTGTTTTTTAGCGATTTCAAGCTATAAGAATTCATAAACTAACTTAAGGACTTAATTGCATAAATTGTAGACCAAAATGTATTAAACCATTTTTATATTAACAATTTAATTCTTATAGCTAGATTGAAGTTATATCAATGAACATAACTTATCATTTTTTTTATTTGTTTGTAAATGACTTTTCTTTTTTTGTATTGCTATAATTTCAAGATTTGCCTACTTTAACTCATTCTTTTTCCTCAGACTTTTATTCTCTCTTTTTCCTAGATTAAAAACTAGGATTATTCTCGAACTCACTGATTATAGACTAATCCCGTTCTCTTGAATATTTATAGTTATTGCTAATGGTTTAAGTTTCGGATAATGGCCCATGTATTATCAGGTGTATATTCTTAATTACTTACCATATTTGTTCGGGTTGGTAATCACATCATTAACAACGTCATATGCATCTCCAAATCTATAGCTTGAATTGGTAAGTTGCTTTCCCAAGTCAACTACTAACTTGCTTGTAGCCTTATTAAAGCTAATAGCCAGATTATTTGTTCTATCTTGACATTCCCCAGATGTACTAAGCACCCTTTGAAGTGGAATGCAGCCCATTGGGCCCAGCCCAAACACCATCAACTGCCTTGCTCCTAGACCATGCAGTAGCTAAATAGTAAAAAGCCATGATTAAAAATATAGTTAGAAGCTAAATGGAAAGAGAAAGAAAAAAGTGTTAATTGCATATTTTAACACACTCTTTTCGACACATATTTTGTTAAAATTTATTATAAAATTATAAAATTATGAGTGAAATTTATTAAATAAAGAGTGAGACTCGTAATTTTATGATTTTCAACAAATTTCACATAATAATAGAAAGCTTATTAAAAAAAGTATGTCAGAAAGAGCATGTTGATAGCGTTATTAAAAGAAAATGATTGTGTTAGAGGGGATTAATAAATAAACCTTTAATTGTTCTCCGAGAGTTCCTATCAAGTAGTCCATGAAGGTTTGATCATTATATGTCCATGAATCACTGTAAACAGGCATCAAGTAGTTGTTGATGAAATCATTGCTGCCTAAAGCAACAACATAATGAGCTCCCTGGAAAAACTTCTCTGCCTCCTCTTTCCCAATTCTGCTTCTAATCAGTTCTTGTGTCCCTTGAAACAGCTCAATTTGCTTGTAGAGAGAAAACCTTTGAATCTACAAGAGGAATGGCTTTTCAATCAAAATATATGTATAAACTATAAAGGATTTAGCTCCTCTAGAGTAAAATAAAGTTTAAGTGAGTAATCTCAGCTCTTGTATGAGAAAATCAATAGTTAATATTCTAATATATGCATGTAATATCAATAGTTAATTTTCTCATGAATGATTGAAACTATGTACTTTACTCTCTAATGTAAATTGTTTACTTTAGAGCTTTTGATTCATATATCAGTGCCTTGTCATGCCTGTATACTAAATACCTATATGAGAAATAGCATTATTTTTTAGATAACAATATGAGAAATAGCATTGAAGTTTACACTTTGCAACTTACAAAATAACTGCCTGTTTCATTCAAGATGCCTCCACCCCCAGAAGCATAATTCACTCCATTTTCCAATATAACATCTTCAGATAAAGATGGATCAAGGAATGCAGGAGGCCTAGGAAGGCCCATATTATCACCTGAACATGTGAATAACTGATTACAGAGTGAAACAATAGAAAAATGCTTTTTTTCTCTCTAAGTAACAGAATAATCTCTTATTTCACATATATTCATAGATAGCTCAACCCAGTATCAAAAACCTTTGACAAACCACAACTAAATAGACTCTAAAATTAAAAGAAGAAGAAAAGGAGACATTTTTCCACATTTGACTAAAATGAAAAGAAAGTAGAAACAAGCAGCCATATATGGGCTTCCAGAAAATTCAGCAACCCACATGCTGATATAAATTGAGGTAAATTCTTGTGTACTCTCTAGCAGCAAATTATCTACTTGTTATATAAAAACTATAGTAACATCCCATTTTAGTCCAAAGTTGTAAACATTCATCACCACAATTAGTCCTTGACTTTTCTTCACTCTCTAACTTCATAAAACACTATTCACTTTAGTACAATGAAAAGACAAACATGAATGACATTTTGTAAAAGTAGTGAAAAAAGGAAAATTTCTGTGACTAAATTGGGGTTTAACCATAAGAGTGAAAGATTTACAATTACCTATTATATCAGCAACCGTGCGACCATTTGAGAACCTGCCATTAGGGAGTCCATTGCCCAAATCAATACCATACCAAGGTAAACTTGCCTGAGCAAGGCTCTTAGAAAGGTAATTGTTATTTCCAACATCAGAGAGAGAGTCTCCAAAAATGAACTGCACAACCTTGCATTGGCACCCTTCAAGCCCAACTCCAAAAATTGCGCCTATTATAACAACTAGCACCAAATGGAACTTCATATTTTTCTAGCAAGTGGTAATCTCCTCAAGAAATGTTACTATAACTTAAACCTCTTGGCTCTAAGAGAAAGGGTAAGGATTTAAGCACTTTGGTTAGTTTTATTTATAATAGCTATGAATTTGTGAAATGTGGAATGGTGAGACTATGCTACGTTTGGTACTTGGTAGCATTGTTAACTGAGGGAAGTAGATCGTTTGATAAACCAACTATTACTGATTCAAACCTACTGCAACTACCCTTACGTTGTGCAGCTTTGTAACTTACGACCACATGTGTGTAGCTGAAGTCATGTTTTTTTTGGTTTTTTTTTTTTTTTTTTTTTTTTTTTTTTTTTTTTTTTTTTTTTTTTTTTTTTTTTTTTTTTTTTTTTTTTTTTTTTTTTTTTTTTTTTTTTTTTTTGTGATCAAGACATGGTTTGAATGCAGTAAAACTTTGAATAATGTTTACAACTTGAAATCCATTGGTGTGGAACTCTCGCTGAATATAGTTTAAGCATATTGGAGAATGATGAATGGACCAATAAGGTGATTTGTAATAAGTCGAATTTTCAACGAACAGTATTATTCTAGTGAATTGTTATGGTAAGTACACCTAACTCTGTCATCGCTTGCTGAAATTGTATTTCACCCATCTCGTTAATTACTCTGCATGTATTTTATCGCTAAAACTAAAAGGCTATGCATAAGTGGAGTCCTATAAGTTTATATACTGTTAAAAGTCTTAAATATGAATTTAGTGTATTTAAGTTCACGTTCTTTTTAATTTTGATGCTTATAAGTTTTTTTTTTAGTTCCTATAAATTTATGTTTTTTAATTTTAGCTCCTGTAATTTTAATCTCTCGTTCAATTTTTTTTTTAAGTATGTAAGTTTGTGCTTTTAAGGGATCAAAACTAAAATATATATATATATATATATAAATTTACAAGCACTAAAAATAAAATAAATTTACAGGAATCAAAATTAAAAAAGTACAAATTTAGACAGACTAAAAATAAATAATTTTTTTACAAAAGACTAAAAAAATGTGAAATTACATTGTTTACATTAATATTTAAGCCAAATTAAAATTACTATATATTTTGAATTAATTTAACAATCAACATATATTTATATGACATCGACGTCAAACTTAATAAAATGACACATATAATAACATTTTATTACAAGTAAATTATATCAACCTAACCATTAATTCATGTAATATTCTTTTTTTCAAGATTTAGACATTTGTAGATATGAATAAACTATAATAACTATTTGTGTATATTTTAAATAACATATTATATGTTAAAATAAAATAATATGATGAAATATCAATTATTATTTTAATTTGAAATTTTTGGTGTACAGCTAATCTGGTACAACTTGTGCCAGTTTCTTGGCTACCTTTAATAAAAATTATTTGCCTCAAAAAACTAATAATTTGAAATTATTAAACTTGATATTTTATGAGAACTTTAAATTCAACAATTAGATTTATTGATGAAATTTGCTTTTAATAGAAGTTATTAGAAGTTTTATTTTAGGAAGGATGACATATGATATTATTCAATCGTGTCCCATTTGTATTTGTATTTTTTAGAACAAACAGATTGTAAGAGTTAAGATTCAACTATTTTTATTTAAGTCATAGTTTACTAAAAAAAAAAAAGTAATACAATGGTCTAGCTATGGCACAATATTTTCTTGTGTTATATAATGACTATATAATGTAACTTCCATCCTAACCATTATGGTCACAATATAACCTCCTTATAATGTAACATCCTTGCTTTCTAAATCTTTTCTTGTTATGTAACTTTCAATTTTTCTTATTTAATTTAATCTTAATTCCTTAGAAAATAAATCCTTTATCTCCAATATGTGTACCTTAATCCATTAGGTGAACAAGATTGGTTATTAGCATTAAGAGAAAGAAACTTTCCCAAAAGTGTACAGCACAGTTATTGAATTAGAATGGTTCAATTCAACTTCCAATTTCCCATTTGCAAGATTCGAATTACAGAAACATTCTAATTAGTGTCAATCACAGAAAGTTATTAAGTGTTAATTCAATAACTAAACTAGCTAACCAAAAGAAAGATTTAAAAAAGAAGTCGATTACAAAAATTCCAATCAAAGTCCATACTAACCAATCCCAAAGGAATTTAGCTACATATATATGTCAATACTAAACATAAAAGAGAAAAAAAAAAAAAAAGAAAGATAAATGGCCATGAATCCTAAGAATCGAAGCTGAATTTCCCAAGATCCACAGTGAGAGATAAATCTTCTAGCCTTCTTCACTTTCAATCTCCAAAATGGTCAAAACACTCAACCTATGTCAAATTGTTTACATTTGATCAAACTCTCTTCATAGAAATTGTATATCTGTGTTTAAGTTTTCCATAGAGACTAAGATCACTTCAATCTCATCCCTAAAGTCTGAAATGCAACCCAAACAAGGAAGAGAGGTCAAAGTTTGAGTTTGGAATTTGAAGCTTCTCACGGGTGCTCATTTCCTGTACATTAAAAATCCAGGAAAAAAAAGTAGGGCCTATTTGTTTTCCTTCTCAAATTTAAATATATTTATAAACTATTTTTGAGAATAGAGAACTAAAATAAATTTTGTTTGGTCATTTTGAATTGCAAATTGTTTTAGAAACAGAAAAGTAAAAAAAAAAAAACCTTTCTTGTTAAACTTGTTTCCAAAACATGTTTTGAAAACTAAAAAAACAGAAAACTTGTATGATTTGTATTATTATTTTAGGATTTTCAAAAACTTACACACACACTTGACTCAGTGATGTTATATTTTTATACCCTCATATTTTAGAAATGCAAACGATTGTTGTATGGTATCCGAGTTGAAAAGCTCTGCATACCAAATCGTTCTTCTTTTCCCTTTGATATTTTCTGCAACCCTTCATCTTCCAAATTTACTTTTCTGAAATCCATTTACATCGCAAATCAATCCAATCTGATCCATTTTCTTGCTGACCAACACAAATAAGGTCTATGCATACTGGACTATAGCTTATACATGATTGGTATTATGAGTGGTCTTATGGATCAATTATGAAATTATTTTTTTTCTAAGACTTAGTTACACTTAATTAATTCTATTCCCTTTTTACAAGAATCAAACTCAAACACTCTCCTATAAAATTAGAATGTGTTCTCGACTATTTTATTTTCTTGTTTTACTTCAGTATGTATGTTGTCTATAATTATAAAAACTGTCCAATTGTTGCCAAGTGTTAGTTGAACAATTTTTATATAATAATCATTTTTTTTAACTTCATCCTCTATTTTACTGTGTTTTTATTTTTAAATCGTGCAAATACATAGGCCAATGTCTAGTTTACTTTAATAACTTGTTCTGTTAGATATTTGCTTTAGTTTTTAATTGTGCAATTAATTACTTGGTTCAATTATATTTTGGTAATGATTGGATTGGTCCACCAGTGAGTATTTCCATTGCTGAAAATATCATGTCTCTTGTTATCTTTTACTTTTACTGGTGACCAGACAAAGAATGCTTAATTAACCAACCAAAACAAATACCCCTCTCCTCCTTGTGCTTTTCACAATTCAATCAGATATTCAAAACTTCGTTTACCCATATATTAGAGAAATATTTTAGAATAACTTTTTTAATATATAAGTAGAAATTATATTCTTTATTTTCTTTTTTTTTCAAAAAAAAAAACCACTCGTTGACAACGTCAACATAAGGGTGTGAGATAGTATATAATAAAGAGGTGTGGAAAATAGTTTTAAAATGAGGACTTCCGAAACCATATTGTTCCAAAATATAATACTGAATTCGTACACCAATATCCAAGGCATTCCTAGGGGAGAAACATGATGCATAAATAAATATCTTCAAGATCACATTTATGCACTCGCATTATATAATACAAAAATAGGGTGGCAATGCTAACTAGCAACACAATTTTTTAACACAATCTTGATCATTAAAAGAGCAATAGAAAGAAATCACATTGCAAACAAGAGTTCTGGAGATCTTATACTCTTTCAATCAAGCTGATTAGTAAAACAATAATTAAAATTGCCAAATATGGTTATAATCACAATTGTAGAGACTTTTAAAGCCTCAATGCTCAGACAAATGTTATTTATATGACAACAACTGACATCTCAATTGTAAACACTTTCAAAACATTTGTATATATACTTTCTAAAAAAAATTGACCCTCAGTCAATCATGATAAAAATTGAAGCAACTATTTGTTGCTTTCACTTTAACATGATTTTGGAATTGATTTCAGTAAAATTAAAAGTTAATCCAAACACACTACACGCACTAATTCATATAACAGCTGCGATTTCAGTTACAAACCACAGTTTAAAATTAACTCCAATATTATTCCAAAGAATTTAAGAACAAATTTATTCCTTCTCTTCAAAATAAGCCCCCAAGAGAATATTGTGTGAGCATTAAGATGTTATGTAAAACAACCAATTATCAAATTATAGACTTAGTGTGAAACCGCGAAAAATCATCATTCATTGTTTTTTTGTTTATGAATTGCCTTACACCGGATCTTTTGAAAGAATAAAGAATGTCAGTAACGTTTAACTAAAAATTCCTGTCAGTTCCCCATCATAGTTCGCAATCTATCCATTGGCTAAAATGATATTAAAAAGAAGAGAGGAAATTAAATGAACACTTTGAATTGTCACAACATAAGTATAATAATAATAATATATAACATCGTATATTAAAAGTAGAGTGAGGATAAAGATATAATCGGCGTCTAGTTTATATATATGCTTCAATCTCATGATAGATTTATTCACCCGTAGTTTGTGTCAATACTTGTTGGATAGACCAGTAAGAGAAGACTCGGGTTCAATGAACCTCATGCCTACGAGTTTCCTCTTCTTGTAGTTAGCCTTAAAGCAAGCTTGTCTAAGCCTTCTTGTATTATCCTCAAGTTCTAAATCCGGCATTTCCTCCACCTTACTCTTTTCTCTCTCCAACATCTCAATGGCAGCCCTTAATTTTTCATCATTTTCATGCCCCTCGGCCTCTCCTTGCTCCTACACCCAATTCATAATAATAACAATAGTAATAAAAAAAAAAAAAAAAACATAAACTTTAAAATCAACAACAAGTTGAAACTATCTTCTAAATATGACACAATCATGACTTTAAGTAATTTCGGTCACAATGTCAAGAGTTTTGGAGCCTCTGAGACAGCAATAGTAGTCATCGCAACTTTCCACAATAATAACAAAGATATTCACAGAACAAAATAATCAGAACTTACTTGTATATTCTTTATAAGGGTTTGCAGACTCATTAGCTTCCTATGTGGCCACCTCTGAATTCCTAACTCCCTACACCTTTTCTTCAAGTGTGTGAGGCCCACATTGAGCTCTCTTGCTGCTTGTGATATTGGCATGTAAAAGTATTGAGAAACGGTTTTTCTTGACAACATTTTCGCACTGCTACTAATTCTCTCTTCTCTGCATTTCTTACCATTCAAATCCTCCTTCATTTCACTTACACTTTCTCCATCATTGCATGATGAAAACACAGGTTTATGATCAGAACCATCGATTTCGTTCCAATCAGAAAAGTCATAGTCTGCAATAGAAATTTATAAGGAACATTATCAAAAAAATGACAAGAACAATGGATATATAGTATTATCAAGACTTGAAATGATGACACATATATATACTGATAATTAATAACCTTCTATGCTTAGTGAGGTTGGTTCAATGTGAAGAGTAGTTTCATACAAAATGTCATGAGGATAATAGCACTTCATAAAAGGGATAGCATCAAGATAGCTATCTTGCAAAGGAAATTCATATGGCCAATGATACCCATCATTGGCACTACCCCTGCAGAAATTAAAGGTAATATTAAAACATGTCAATTTTTTCATAAACTGGAATGTGTAGAGATTAGAGAAATTATAGGGACAAAGAAGATTGTTTTACCAACTGCAATAATCATATGAAGAAAATTGGCACGTAGGTGCAAATGGATAATAGTCATCAATTTCATAATTGGACTTCCAAAACGTGAGTTGCTGATTCTCCATGTCTAAGTTGACAGCATAGTACACTATGAAATGAGCAGAGAATTTGACACTATATATTCGAAATAAGTAATTTCATGATGATCATGATGAGGATGAATCAATGAAATTAGTGAGGTACAGTAATTAACTTTTGGAGAATGTGCGCGCCGCATGATTTAACGTTTAACGTGTGCGCTACTATCATGAGTTACAAGATGAATTCAATTACCTAGATATACCTTGATATTAATATGCTATATTATTCTACATAATGTGCAGCTATTATGCACATTGGTTCAATTTCAATTTTCATCTTTATGAACCAATTAGAAATGAACAATGTTTACAATAAATTTAAATTAATAATACTAATTTTTAAGATGCATTAAATGTTAGTATTAATTTCGTTCGTAACTCTCAGTAACAATAACTGTTTTCGGCCCACGTTTTATCTCTTTCTGGGAGAGAGAGAAAGAGATGATGAGATTTAATAATTAGTGGCTAATACAGGAGTAGTATATGATTGTAACTCTAATCCAATGAGATATGAGGTTCTTCAACCCTTTTTTTTTTACATTAAGTTCTTCAACCTAAACCTAACCTAGCTCATAGTAATATTGAACTCAAAAGGTGATCCTACATACCAGTTAGGATCAATTCATAGTTAACTTCAAGTCCAATATATGATTGAGAAATTAGAATGGTATGTTCATCAGGGAGTAATAATAACCATTTTTATATGGTTATTTTTTTCCATGATAAAAACTAAATAGTTATTAATATTTTTCTTGATTTAATTTTTAAACTAAAAATAACAAAATTTGACTAAAAACCTCAATATATTAAGCATGCAACAATATAATTATATACGGTTTTATTAACTATTACCTTATGGAGTTACGGTTAATGATTAAAAAAACTAATAAATAAATAAATTTAATGAAAAATTAGTATAAAAATGCATTGATAATATTAAATGTTATACTTTACAATAATAACTATTTAGTTTTTATCATGGAAAATATTAATGAATATTTAAGGGTAGGTTAAAAACTCAAAAATGACTTTTTTTATTTCAAGGATTTATTATAAAACGTAATTTTAAATCAATGTTTCTATTTATTAATTTCGTTATCATCATCCTTACCAGTTAACAAAAACTCTTTAGTTATTTAACATTTTTCTTAAGATAAATAATTAACAAAACCCAATTACAGTAAAACGTTCAGACTGTATGTAATTAAATATTACTACCATTTGGGGAAAGCATTTGGAAGGCTACTTGTTCCTTTTTCTTCCGAATATACTGTAGCAATTCCTTATCTCCTTCGGTTAATTAATTTTATGCGTTTAATTCCAACAGAAGGCTCCGTTTAATTTCAACTGATGAAGACTAGAACTTTATTTCCACGGTGATGTGTAACTTAACGGCCACATCGATCAAATTCTCCAATAACTGCTATATATAATTTTGATAAGTGATGTGAAATCTCAGTTCATAATTTAAGATAAAAAAAATCCAAATTACTTATATAAAACTTTTAAAAATTACAATTGATTCAGTATTTCTCATTGACTTCACGTATGTTTTAGTATAATAGGAGAAAAAAATAAAATAAAAAAGATAAATGCTAAAATTAGTATAATTTTTTTTCTTTTAGTTATAACTGTTTATATTCATCTAAAAAATTTATTTATGACAACCACGCCTATTTTTTATGGGGACAAAATATTTTTTTTATCGAATACATATAACAAAAATCTTATGGTCCAACTGCACCCACAATCCATAACCTGCATGTGTCCCTAACAAGTAGGATCTAATTGGATTTGCGGAAACCCACTACCTAACACATACAAAATTCTAAAGATCAGTTCAAGACCCACCTCATTTTTTATCTATTTTTTATCTCCATGAGCCAAATGGACTTAACTATTACTTTAAATTTGCTAAAATTGACCATAGTCCTACTCACCCAATTTGGATCACAAAAGTATACATCTAAAAAAACACTAATGTATATTCACAATAGTATAATCATTTAGTTAAATTTAGTTTCAAGCCAAGCTAATGAACCATGTTCACAAACTAGCATAATTGAATTATTTTCATAGTATCATTTTGATATTTGATTCATGTGATTCAAATATGCAAACTCGACCAAACAATTCACAAACTTGATTCGACCCAAGTTGAATCTATCAAAAAACAGGTCATATTCAACTTGAGTCAAATTTTAATTTTTTTTTACAAGTCAAACCAAACTACACATTATAGTTCAGTTCGTTTTGATCATTTCCAGCCATAATAAAAAAAATGTGTAATTATATAGCCCAAAAAGCTTCATAACTTATAAAAAACTGTAACAACAAAACTTGAAATGCAAATTAGCGGGAAACACGAAATAAGCAGGACAAGTATACAAAAAAAATTTGGATATCAGAATAAAACTCAGACCAGCAGCAACTATTGTATTTAATGTCTCCACTTTCCTCCTCTCCCATGACCACCACGCCCACCTCCTCCTCTTCCACCCCTCCCCCCTCTGCCACCCTTTCCTCCTCCATAATGCTTTCCTCCTCCTCCACCACCACCCAATGCCTTGTTTGCATCAGATTTCAAATGCGTCTCTTCTGGCAAGGGAAGAATGTGATCCACACACTTCCTGAAGCTAAAATCATCAGCAGAGTCATCCTCCCTGATGAGGAAAAAGCACCTGCTTTTGAAGGTAGGATGTTTGCGGACTTGGAAAGCACGAACCCCTCCACCAATCTTTTTATCTGGCTCTGCATGGCCGTTCTTAAGCAACTCCAACAACATCAGATGTTCATACTGCCACACAAAACAAGTTAATATTGATTCACATTTCACAGTAACAAGTAAATTCTAGTTACAGCTATTGCAACATCAAGACAGAATCACAGATTACCGAGATATGAGAACAGCATACTAAAACAGAACCATGTCAAATAAAATTTAAACATTTAGTAAAAATTTTGGCAATGAGTTTTTACATACAGTTTAATACTTCAACAGGGACGTGTATTCAGTGAAAGTGTGTTATCAATAAAACACTTTGGTGGCACTGGAAAGTGATTCAAAAACCCACGAATTGAAACAACTAATTCTAATGTAAATTCTAATGTGTAACAACATCATATGTTCATATCTGGAAAGTAAATTCTATTGTAGTTGTGAACACTTTTGCAAGGAAACTACATAAATTGATATTTGATATAATATGTAGATAAATTGCACCTAAGATGGCAACAAATGTTCTGCTCACAACTGGAAGGCACCAAAGTTATATACTTTTAATATGAAATCATAATCATAGAAAATCAAATACCAATCAACCTACATGAGATAGGGGGTTTATGAAATCACAATCATAGAAAATCAAATATGTTAGATAAGGGGTTTATGAAATCATAATAATAGAAAATCAAATATCAATCATTCCCACATGGGATAAGAGGTTTATGAAATCATAATCATAGAAAATCAAATATCAATCAATCCACACGACTTGCTAGAAACTATTAAAAAAAATTGGTTGTCAAAGTGGGAAAATCAGCAATTCAATTAACTTCATGCTTGGCACTCAAATGACAAAAATGCACATTGCTAGTTGCTATTAAAAAAAAGGAAGAAAAAAGAAAAGGGGTTATTGGGGATACCTTGTTAACATTGAGATATTGAGGCCAGGTATGGAGAAAGTTGTGGAAGTAATGAAACATCTCCGAGGAAGAACCGAAGCTCTTGAATCCCAAGTTCACGGAACCACTTGCTTCCTTCTCTTCCTCTTCTTCTTTTTCTGCTTCCTTTTCTTCTTCTTTTTCATCGCGCTTCTCCAACCGCCGTTCCTCTACGGACTTTTCCTTTTCCTCGTCCACCTTCTGCTTCTTCGAAACGACGTCGTCGTCGCCCTGGGGCTCCTCTTCCTCCCTGGCGCGCTTCTGGTTTGGCTCGGCGTCGTTGTCGCCGGCCTCGACGTTCTCGACGTCCATGTCCACGGCGGCGGCGGCGGCGACGGTGTTGGGATCGACGACTTCCGGTGCTGCTTCTTCTGCCATTGAGGGTTTTGTGTAAATTCTAAAACCCTAGATTGTGATAGCGAACGGGAAGTTACTATTAATTAAAGAGGAGAGGATACTGAGCGAATGAAAATTATGGACCCTGTTTTTATTCCACTCAAGAGTTTAGGGGTTGCGGTTATAGGCCTTAGAGGTAATCCGGCCCGTTAAATACTACATAGTTATGTTTCTCTCTTTAAAGGTGATTTGAATTATTATACTCAGATTTGATTACTTTTATTATTTATTTTAAAGTTTATATTTTATTATTAATAATAATTATGTATTTATAATTCAAATTTTTTAGATGGCATTTTACATAATATAAATAATATTTTTTTATTGATCTAGATCACAAGAATATTCAACTGAGTATAATCTTGTTTGAGTTAAATAGAATCACTTTGAATGACAAAGCTTTTAACGCGATAGTAGATACATACCTTCCAAAACTCAAATGAGACCACTAATTAAGTTATAACAATCTTGTGCCAATGTGCTTGAAGGTACATAATATAAATATTTATATGGATATTATTTATGAGAAAAAAGATGATGCGTTAATAGTGTAAAAAGTTTTATACAATTATTCAATCACAATTCATCATGTATGATAAATTTAATGACTTTTAAAATATTAAAGTAAGTCAAATGATCATTTGTGATTAGATGATGATATAAATTATTTTAAACCATCACACATAGACATTAAACTCATTATTTATTTAAAATATAAGATAAATACTCAAATTTATTCTTAAAAGTGTATTTCGGTATCATATCAATCCCTAAAAGATAGAAAACTATTTTTTGATCCTTGAATGTGTAAAAAGACCGACATATTAATTTTGTCATTAGTTTGGTTTGTCTAACATCTTTGCTAACGTGGTAAATGAGAATTGAAATGTCATGAGAAAATATTGTCAATTAGATAACTAACTCAATAGGACCAATTTTTCATCAAAATATTGATAGATTAATTTTTCATTTTTGAAATTTATTCCTTTTTTTCTTTCCCTGTCCCTTCTCTTTCCTTCACCCTCTTTTGGACCATCATCGTCGATGACACAAAAAAAATATTTTTAGTAACCCTTCCCTCTCTTTCTCTCCTTATTTTTTTTTCCTGAAATATTTTTTTACGGGGCTAATGTCAAGTGAAATAACCTTTTTTTGTTGGACCATTGCATCTAATTTCATAGCCATTATAAGCATCCAATTTTCTATATAAACCTTTGTTGAGTACGTTGTGGTGGAAGCTATTTGCACTTAAAAATTGTGTAAAAAACTAAAGTTGTGCAAGACGAAACCAGAGAAGTCATTGTACACTACTAAGTCAAAACTAGATTGTATATGAGTAAAAAAAATAGAATGAAATAAATGTTTTCTAATAGTTCCCTCCCATAAACCACAAAACAAAATCGAATCAATGTTTCCTGGGAGCAATGTAATTGGTTATAGCAAATAGCATAGCTGCCTTTTGGGGATCAAACCCAAACAATTGTTCTTTCACATACTGCATCAATTTACCAACAAACTTTGTAAACTTATGTATCCCAAAAAGCTTAGGGCAAGTGACCTTATCAGCCACCAAATCCTTCCCCGTCATCTTCCCCAATTCCTCAAAGGACTTAGAAGCAAATGTCCAAGAGAAAAAGGAGAAGGAAAGATAGAGTACATGAGAAGAAAGGAGGGAATAAATTCTAAAAATGACAAATTATTCCATCAGTATTTTGATGACAAATTGATCCTGCTGAGTTAGCTACCCAATCCATAATCTTTTGTTTTGACATTTCAATTCTCATTTATAACAAACACTGATATGTTAACAAAATACATTTTCAAGGACAAATTTTGGTATTTACCCTAAAATATATTATAATATTTAGTTTACTTTTTTATTGGTCAATATTAGTTAGTTTTTTGGTTATTGGGGCCATTATTTACTTTAATTTTGATTTTATATCTTATTTACTTAGTTTGAAGATTGATATAAAATGTTTTTTTAGGGATATAATATTTTATAAAATAGGTATATTTGATTTTGCTTCATATACTATTTTCTCGTATTTAAGAAAAAAAAAATCTTATTAATTTTTGTACAAGAAAGACATATTTTACAAAAGAGAAAATGACAATGAAATCTATTAGGATTTTTAGTGAGCTCTTAAATGAATTGCAAGATCAGCTATGACGAAGCACGAAAAAGATAAAGAACAATGTGCATTCTTAAGACAATCTGGTAGAACCCGAACCAAGAAATTAAGAAGAGAAAAGCGGAACTGGTTTATTATTATTGATAGATAAAGAAATAAGAGAAACAATATAAGCCAGGTATCAAGGAACAGGAGCTCCTAAACAATTTTCGAATATTTTTCTCGTTGCCCTTGAAATATTATCTCCTATATATAGTTTCTTCCTCCCTTCCTCCCTCCTAAATAATTAGAATTTAGAGTTATGGATAAATATCCTAATTAGCTCTTAAAAGATAAAGATAATGAACTTCTAAAAGAAAAGATAAAGATAATAATAATATCTAAAATTTCTTGAAAAAATAAGGATAATGATTGTCTAACCCTTTAAAATGCACCTTGCCCTCAAGGTGGGATTAAGGGAGTGCAAGTTGAATCTCTGATGCAAGTTCGCAAGTAATCTGTGTCTTCTTCAAAAATCTTATATATATATATATATATATATATATATATATGCAAGAATAAACAATACAATGTAATGGTGTTGGAGGAAGGATATATTGGTTATGACTATATATTATTACTGTTTCTATTATTTTGCAGAAGCTTGATAGATAGCACTTTTTGTCTCACTCCACTTTGGAATAAAGATATTAGGAAATAAATTTTATAACGTTATTATTTGCAACATATTATATTAATAATTATATTATATTATTTAATTAATATATATTAAATAAATTAAAATGATCAATTAAATATATCCAAATAGACTCCTAATTAAATATGAGATAAATGAGTGGATATCGGTGTTGGGTCAATTAGGTTTAATGAAAACTTATTAGCCCAACAATAAACACTATATATAGGGTTATGATTCTCAATATGTCAAATCAAGTTTCTTTTTTTTCTTTCTCATCTAGAGAGAATACTTTATAAGGAGTGATTTGATTGAGAAAGATTAAAGCTCATAAAGAAAGACTAAAGATTAGAAGATTAAAGATAAATCATTGTCGCAATGGAAAACAAATACACATTATTTGTTTAAGATTTCTTGATGGTTCAATATGATATTTCTAGGATTTTATTGAGTGATGATTTTCACCAGAAGGACTAAAGGAATTAATTTTTCAAAAATTGGTATCAGAATCATTATCATATTGAATTATCGAGAAATTATTTGTGAATCCATGAATATCAAATTTATATTGTGTACTGCTGCAAAATTTGAAGGAAAAAAGAGTTTTTCGGTTATTTGGAATATATTGGATTTGAGGAGTTGGTTTGATTATTTGTTTCGTCGTGATATTTTTTTTTGAAAAAAAAACATAAATGTTGAAAACAACATGTGTTATCATATATTAATTGATTATAACAATCTCATGTGGCTATTCCTATTGATATGCTGGAAGCGTGGTGCCGTGGTGGTCTTGGTTGGCGGTTACGTAGATTTATTTTCTGTTTCATTTTTTTTGGACAAAAAAAAAGTGCTTCAAGTTTCTTTTAATGTTAATAAATTAAAGGAGAAACATTATTATATATTGTTTGGTTAAATATATTGGCAAATAATTTGCTGTTTTTTATTTCAAAATATTATTGTTATTAATTAAATAATATTTTGTTATCAAGTATGACATTAATTCATTATGATAAAGTTTGCATAATTTTATTTTAATCTTATTCAGAAAATTAAAAGCAATAAAATTAAGGAACTTAGGCATTTAATTAAATAAAATAAACCTTTGGTTTATATTTATTTAATTTAATTATTATTGCTTTTAATTACCTTGTATTTCATAATAAATTGATTGAAGTAATATTATTGTCAAAGTAATCTTTGTTGTGGATAATTCATTATTGTGAAGTATAAAGATGAGAATATTTGTTATTTATGTGAATAATCATCGGTTAAAAGGAAGATTATTATTTGGCCTATTAATATATATACATGTAGTAATAAATATGTGACGATTATAAAGATTTTCATGTAAGCAATCGTCGGCCCAAAGGAAGACTATAGCTTGATAGAATTTATTGTCAATGTTTGATTACTATGTTGAAAGTACCACTTACAAATTGATATTTTTGGTCCAAAGATCAAATGTTAATGTTGTGCTAGATGTCTTGTAAATGGGCCCACGTTGATCTGGATTGTTTGTTAATATCATATATATGCATTTTATTTTAATTATGCATTTGGTATGACATGAATGTTAAATATTTTATTTTATTTGTTCTGTATACAGTTTCTGCTACTACTGTTAATTATGTTGTTCAAGTAAACATGATTCCTATGTTGAACGGGATGAACTTTAAATTATGGAAAAAGAATGTCATAATTGTTCTTGGTTGCATAAATTTAGACCTTGTGCTAAGGATGGAGAAACCCACTTCCACTCCGGAAAATCCAAATTTGGATTACATAGAGTAGTGGGAGTGCTCTAACCGCATGAGTATGATGATCATGAAATGCTCCATTACGGAGGTGTTTCGAGGCTCTATTACTAAGAGAACTGATGCTAGGAAGTTCCTCAAATAAATTGAGCAATATTTTGCTAAAAATGAAAAGGCGGAAACAAGTAACACATTAGCAAAACTCGTAACCATGAAGTATAAAGGAAAGAGGAACATAAGGGAGTACACAATTGAGATGTCTAATCTTGCTAGAAAACACAAGGCACTAAAGTTAGAGCTATCTGATGATTTGCTTGTGCACTTGGTTCTCATTTCTCTTCCTGCACAATACGGTCAATTTGTAGTGAGTTACTATACACAAAAGGATAAATGGACTCTTATGAGCTCATTGCTCATTGTGTGCAAGAAGAAGAAAGACTTCAGTGAGAAAATACTGATAGTACTCATTTAGCTTCAACCTCTCAAAATAAGAAAAAGAAGAGAGCTAAAGACACTGCAGATGAATCACTCATGCTGAAGAAGCAGGATAAGGAATTTACTTGTTATTTTTGTAAGAAGATTGGACACATGAAGAAACAATGTTCCAAGTATGCTTCATGGTGTGGAAAGAAGGGTAAGACTCTTGATTTTGTTTGTTTTGAAGTTAATTTAGTTTTTGTACCTAAAGATACTTGGTGGGTTGATTCTGGTGCTACTACTCACATAAGTATGTCTATGCAAGGTTGCCTGTGGAGCCGACCGCCAAATGATGGTGAAAGATACATCTTTGTGGGCAATGGCAAGAAAAAGTTTTAGTAGAAGCTATTGGGAAATTCAGATTATTATTAAAGATTGATGTTTATTTGGATTTGATTGAGACTTATGTTGCACCATGTTTAGATGAAATTTGATTTCTATTTCCAGTTTGGACAAATATGGTTATTTTTGTTCCTTTGGAAATAATAAAGTTAGTCTTTCTCTAAATTCAAATGTTATTGGCACTGGTTCTTTAATTGATAATCTTTATATGTTTGATACTATTACTTTTGATAACGAAATTTTGCACTCTAGTGCACGAGGTACAAAGCAAAAATTAAATGAGAATTCTCCTACTCTTTGGGACAAGTGCCTAGGTCATATCTCTAAAATGATAATTAAGAGGCTTATGGATGATGGAATTCTTGGAACCCTTGATATAGATGATTTTCAAGTTTGTATTGAATGTATTAAAGGGAAACAGACAAACACAAAGAAATTGGGTGCCATTAGAGCCACTGATGTCTTAGAACTAATTCATACGGATATTTGTGTGTCATTCCCTAATGCTTCTTGGAATGGTCAACAATATTTTACTACGTTCATATACGACTATTCAAGATATGGTTACCCATACATGATTCATGAAAAGTCACAATCTCTGGATATGTTCAAGCAATATAAAGCCGAAGTTGATCTCCAACTAGGCAAGAAAATTAAGGCTATTAGATCTGACTGTGGTGGTGAATATTATGGTAGATCTGATGGATCAGGAGAACAACGCCCATGACCCTTTGCTAACTTCCTAAAAAAATGTGGAATTGTCCCGCAATATACAATGCCAGGCAAACCTAGCATGAATGGTGTTGCGGAGAGAAGAAATAAGACTCTTAAGGATATGGTGAGAAGCATGATTAGACATTCTTCTTTACCTAAGTCACTTTGGGGAGAAGCATTAAAGACTGCAGTTTATATCCTTAATAGGGTTCCAACTAAGGCAGTGACCAAAACCTCTTATGAGCTATGGACAGGAAAGAAACCTAACATAAGACATTTACATATTTGGGGTTGTCCAGCTGAAGCAAGGCCTTATAAGCCTAATGAAAGGAAGTTGGACTCAAGAACTATTAGCTGTTATTTTGTTGGATATGTTAAATGCTCTCGAGATTTTAAGTCTTACGATCCAATTACAAATCAATTTTTGAAACGGGAAATGTGAGATTCCTTGAGGACGTTGACTTTGAAGGGGAAGATAAAGTAAAAAATGTTATCTTTGAGGAAGAGAATTTTGTTTCTTTTCCTGAAGTTGTCATCATTCAAGATGCAACTCCAGTACAAACAATTAATGATCAGACTCTAATTCCTGACATCATTCCAGAACAAGACAACAATGAAATTTCTCCTTTAGTACCTATGGAACAAAGTCAACAACCTCAAGAAGTCTCATTAAGAAGATCCACTAGAGATAGGAGAAGTACAATTTCAGATGATTATATTGTTTTTCTCCAAGAGCATGATAATATTTTAGGCTTAAAGGAAGATGACCCAATCAACTTCCAACAAGTCTTAGACAGTTATAATGCTCATAAGTGGATTGATGTCATGAAGGATGAGATGAAATCCATGAAAGACAATGACATTTGGGATCTTGTCGAGTTACCTGAAGGTGTGAAACCTATTGGTTGTAAATGGATATTTAAGACCAAAATGGATTCAAAAGTTAATATAGAAAGATATAAGGCTTGTCTTGTCACTAAGGGTTTCACTCAAAAGGTAGGCATAGACTATAAAGAGACTTTTTCTCTGGTTTCTTCGAAAGACTCTTTTAGGACAATTATGGCACTTGTGGCTCATTTTGACTTAGAGCGACATCAGATGGATGTTAAAACAACGTTTCTCAATGGCAACATTGATGAGACAGTTTATATGACCCATCCAAAAAACTTTATTTTTGGATATTCAAAGTCTATGGTTTGTAAGTTAAAGAAATCCATATACGGTCTCAAACAAGCTTCTCGTCAATGGTATCACAAGTTTCATCAAGTTATAATCTCTTATGGTTTTGAGGTGAACATGGTGGAAGATTGTGTATATCATAAATTTAGTGGGAGTAAATTCCTTCCTGATTTTATATGTCGATGATATATTACTTGCCAACAGCGGTACAGGCTTAGTGCACGAAACCAAGAAATTTGTCACTAAGAATTTTGAGATGAAAGATCTAAGTGACACCTCTGTTGTATTAGGAATTCAGATACTCCAAGATCATTCTTGAGGTATTCTTGGGTTGTCACAAAAGAACTATATTGAAAAGATTTTGGAAAGATTTGACATGAAAGATTGTACATCAGGAGATACGCCCATATCTAAAGGAGATAAGTTTAATATCGAACAATGCCCAAAGAGTAAACTTGCGACAATGAAAATGGAAAAGATTCCCTATGCATCAACTGTAGGAAGTCTAATGTTTGCACTCGTCCTGACATAGCATTCATAGTGGGAGTATTGGGTAGATACTTGAGTAACCCAGGGATGGATCATTGGAAAGTAGCTAAAAGGGTTATGCATTATTTAAAGAGAACAAAGGATTACATGCTCACATATCAGAGGTCAGATGAATTAGAGATCATCGGGTATACTAACTCTGAATAATTTGTTGGATGCCAAGATATTAAAAGATCCACATGAGGTTATGTCTACATGTTGGCTGGAGGAGCTATTTCCTTGAAAAGTGTTAATCAGACACTTGTAGCTTCCTCTACTATGGTTGCTGAATTTGTAGCTTGTTTTGAGGCGTCCAACCATAGGGTATGGCTGCGAAATTGTCACAGGGTTGCATGTAGTAAGTGGTGTTGAAAGACCACTAAAGATTTATTGTGACAATAAGTCAGTAGTGTTGTACTCCAACAATAACAGAAGTTCTTCAAAATCGCAGCACATCGATATAAAGTTTCTGGTTGTTAAAAAAAGAGTTCAGAGTGGTCAGATTTTCATAGAACACATAGGGACAAACTCCATACTTATAGACCTGCTTACTAAAGGCTTAGTGCCTAAGGTCTTTCACGAGCATATTGCTCATATGAGTGTTATTTTGTGTGATGACACTACAGTTTAGTGAGAGTTCTTTATGTTGGTGTTCTATGTAAAAACATTTATATGTTTATTTTCTGCAAAATAAAGATTTTGATGTTTTTTTCCCTCTGAATGTGTATTTTTGTGCTTGTGTTTCTATTTTGTGTATGCGAAAAATTAAGGATTGATCTCATAAGGACTAAAGAAGGACCAGTTGAAAATATGCATGATAGAGATCACATTGCATGTAATTTTCATGCCACTCATCCATACTTGTTCTATGTTGTTGAATATATTGGTGTGATAACCATGGAAGATTTAGTTATGCCTAAGAGTGACAAAAGCCGCCATGACCTCAAATTGATATAGGAGATCAACCAGATTGTATCTAAGGAGGAATATAAGGATAAATAACATACAATTGCGCACTAAGGATATATGATATAATTATCTCGGGTTAATATGTAGCCCAAGTGGGAGATTGTTAGGAACTTAAATTTTCTGACATTATTGTGTGCTACATATTATATTAATAATTATATTATGCTATTTAATATATATTTGGTAAATTAAAGTAATCAATTAAATATGCTCAAATAGATTCCTAAGTAAATATGAGATAAATGAATGGATACTAGTGTTGGGCCAATTAGGTTTAATGGAAGCTTATTTATCCAACAATAAACACTATTATAGGGTTATGGTTTTCAATATGTCAAATCAAGTTTATTTTCTTTCTTTCTCATCTAAAGAGAATACTCTATAAGAGTGATTTGATTAAGGAAGACTAAAGCTCATAAGGAAAGATTAAAGATAAATCACTGTCACGATGGAAACAAATATGCATTATTTATTTAAGATTTCTTAATGGTTCAATATGATATTTCTGATATTTTATTGGGTGATAGTTTTTACCAGAAAGACTAAAAGAATTAATTGTACAACAAAAGATGCTCCATTCCCTTGCTGGTTCATCATTGGAATATAGCTTTGATGTGAATTTGTTTACTTCCTTACTTGATATCCTCCGACCTTAGATAAATTATTGGGTTCATAGAATTTGAATTCTACACTAATTTCCTCTCTTAACCTATTCACGATCCATCAAATGCTCTTCACCTATGCCCTTAAATACCCCAACGTACTTCTCAAATTGGGATACAAACTCATCGCCTGCATTTTTTTCTCCTCCATGACTCCTGATAATCAGAAATATCTTTCCAGTTTATGAGCTCAATCATAGGATGTTGTTGTTAGTCTATAGCTCAATCCATTTTAGACTATATTTATATCGTGATTTTGATTTATATATTTTTATATAAATTAACAAAAATACATTTCGTAGATCTTTTATACTGGTCAAGAAATTAGCAAATATCATTCTCTCAACAACAATTTTAAAAAATCATGAATTCAGGGTTTTAAAATTAAAATATTGGACAACTTAAAAACTGAAGAAGAGAAAAGACAGGTAGTTCGAACTTTTAAAATTTTAAAAATTGGCATTTTTTTCTTCTTCTAAAAACAGTGATTTAATAAAAAAATAAAACATAAGAGAATAGTATGCTATGATTTTATTTGGTAGTGTGTGGTGTACTGGTTTGAAATTTTATTATTAAAAAATGGAGTACCTTTTTATTTTACTATTTATACCTATTAATTTAATAAGTACAACCCTTCATCTTTTGGGTCTGGCATTGCATTCACATACTCATTAACATGCTTAAATGATTTTCATTAAAACATCAAAGCTACTCACTATTTGAAAAATGATTTAATTGAGTAATGTTTTTGGAAAAATATAATTTTACTGTTTTAATCAATTACATAGCATATTAATCTATTATTGAGTTCATGTTTAAAATTGGAAAAGCTTATATGAACATTTTAATCGATTACACATCGAATTAGTCGATTATTTGGATCGTATTTGAAATTGGAAAGCTTTGGTGAAATGTTTTAATCGATTACACATTTCTTGTAATCGATTACATAGTGTTAACTGTATTTTGTGCCTTGCTGTGATAATCGATTATCATCATTCATAATCGATTACATAGGCTGTAACGCCTCTCTTTTCTCACTCGTGCTTGATTGATTTTAATTAAAATTTCGTGTCCACTTGGCATTAAAATTAGATTAGTATAAATTTTTCACGAAAATTTATTTCGCTTTGCTTGTTGATTTTATGATTCGTAAGTAACGTAAATGATTATCCTTACCACGATTTATATAATTATAGTCCTTTAATACAAATGAAATTATTAAACGGTCCAAGTACAGTCCCAAATATTTCATCACCTAATAGATTACAAACAGCTTAGTACAGACAGCGCAGCACCAAATACAGATCAAAGTGTAGATCATCAAAACAGAAAATCATCACACAAGCTTCATCACATCTTCTCGTACATCATCCATATCACTGTTCCTCTGCTCGCCCAAATAAATTGGGGTCATTACAGGTGTCAACCACCGACACAACTCGGGTAAGTATTTTAATAAACAGAATTAGATAATTGACAGAAATAGAGCAATATATTAAATACATAACTTATTTAACATAAACAACGGATACATAGAAACATAGAATAACATTTATAAACAGAGATACATGACAAAAGAATGCATGCTCATCTTATTATATGATGCATGACTGAGATCTCAGCAACATCTAAATAATTGTGGCCACCGTCAGATAACCCCACCCTCACCTTAGTGGAACGAACCTATCCATCCCGTCAGGGTAGCCCAGTGTCGCGTAGGAGTCTCACTCCCATCCATGTGATCATCATGGTGGTGTGGTTCCCCACTGTC
>PYAF01004583.1:379901-412903 GCA_007407185.1 Glycine tomentella
TCTGATCATTTTCCAACCATCTAAGAGTATTTATAACGTCCTCCTTCAAATATCTTGTTAGAATGCCTAGGGGCAATTTGGTCATTTTCAAAATATCTAGGGGTATTTTCGTCCTTTTCCCTAATTTCTTCTGTACTGTCTCTAGTTAATGTCTTACCCCAAGAATTGACTGTGATTCCAAAATTTTGGGGTGTTACATAGGCCATTAGTAAAAGTCTGCTTTGCTGCTTTAATCGATTACTGAAATTCGTAATCGATTACATAGACTATTTTCTGAAATATCACTTTTCTGATTTAATCGATTATAGCTCGGTTTAATCGATTATTTTGTTCATTGTTGAAACCCAAAATGTGCCTTGAACACTTTAATCGATTAAGTGACAATTTAATCGATCACATATGCTTTTTAATCGATTATTTGGTGCATGTAATCAATTACAGGTTGTTACAAAATTCTGTTATAAATAGAAGGAAGGCTTGACTTGTTTTTTAACTTGAACACTTCGTATTTTCGGAGCATACACAAGCCTTCTAAGAGTTTGAAAGTGATTTTTTGGGTTTACTAACTTCTTGTCCTACTCTTTAATCATCATGAGCTTTGAATGATTTTTGAGCAATAAACTTCAAGAGTTTAAATAGAGAGCATGTTCTGAAATTCTGTTTTCTGCTATTCAACCTTGGTTGGTAATTCATATGCATTCACATTCATTGGATCATCAGGTTGTTTCTCTCCATAATCTTTGATTGTAATTTCATTTTGGAATTTCTGTTATTTGATGCTATTGTAAGTGGGTTCTTGAAGCTTTGGTTAGAGTAGTGTTCTCTAGGAAAAAACAAAGTAGTGTTCTCTGGTTCTTGCTCTGTAGAAGTCTAATAAGGTTTTAGATTTCTATTCTTTATCTAGTATTGATAAAGAGAGATTGTTGTAAAGTTTGTAAGAACAGAAATTTATAATAGTGGAACTCTAATCTAGTGTTGATTAGAAGAAACTGGATGTAGCTTCTGTTATGAAGTGAACCAGTATAAATTGCTTGTGTTGATTTTTTTTATCTTTATTTCTACAAGTCATCTTGTTCATTTGTTCTTGGTTTCATTATCATTACCCAACAAGTTATGTTTTGAGCTATTGGTTTCTTGAGCTGGGTAATTTGATTGAGTAAAAGCATCCTTGGTTTTTAAAGTGATTTAGATCCTTAACTCTGATTTGATAAATAAATTTTAAAAGACCAAGTTTAAATCAATTCACCCCCCTCTTGGTTATTATGGGTATTCCTATTGTTTTCAATTGGTGTCAAGAGCATGTTCTTGAGTGTTATTCAAGATCACTATCTTTCTTTAAAAATAAAATGAATAACACACAAGTTATCTTCAAGGAAGGTGTCTTCCTCAATCGTCCTCCGATGTTTGAAGGAGAGCGCTTCAGTTTTTGGAAAAATAGAATGAAAATCTTTATTCAATCAAATGACCTAGGTGCTTGGAATGCTATAGAGAAAGGTCTTGTGATTCCTATAAAAAATGTTGGTAATGATATGATTCCCAAAAAATGGGATGAAATGACAGATGCTGAAAAGAGAGTTGTCCAATATGATTTTAAAGCTAAAAATATGATTACTTTTGCACTTTCCTCTGATGAATTCTTTAGAACAGTTAGGTGCACAAGTGCAAAGAAGATTGGGAAAATGCTGGAGATAATTCATGAAGGTACAAATGAAGTAAGAAGATCAAGAAAACATGCCTTAATCCATGAGTATGAAATGTTCAAGATGAACACCACTGTTAATCATATAGTTAATCATCTTCTTGGTCTTGGAAAGATCTTTGATACTGAAGAGTTAACATCAAAATCTTGAAGTGTCTCACAAGACCATGACAACCAAAGGTGACAACAATCAAAGAATCAAAAGATCTATCCAAAATGTCCATGGTTGCACTATTTGGTAAACTTTTTGAGTATGAACTTGAAATGTCACAACTAACCAATGCATAATATGCAGAGAAGAAACACAAAAGCATAGCCTTGAAAGTTGCATCCTCAAAGGTTGAAAAAGTGGAAGACTCAAGTGAAGAAGATGAAGAGGACAACATGAACTTGATTGTCAAAAAGTTCAGCAAGTTCTTAAGAAGAAACAAGAACAGAAAGTTCACAAAGAACAACAACAACAACAACAAAAGGAGTGACAACAACTTCACTTGCTTTCAATGTGGAAAGCCAGACCACATTAAATTTGAATGCTCTATCTTTTTGAAAAAGCAACAGGGTGAAAATAAGATGAAGAAAGAAGGAAAGTCTAAGAAGGCCTATATATCTTGGGAAGATAATGAGTCAACAACTTCTGAATCCTCAACTGAAAATGAAGAAGCAAATATGTGTCTCACTTCCACAATCAATGAAGATGATGATCTCCCAATTGATGAAACTGAGGTAAGTTCTGAACTTGATCAAGTTATTGATGCTTTTCAAGAAATGGATGAAGAGGCCCAAAAGTTTACAAAATCCAATAATAAGCTAAAAGGAAATCTTAGATGGCATGTTGCAAAAATTACAGAATTGCAAACTGAAATTTGCAACTTGAAAGAAGAAAATGAAAAACTTGTTTCAAGTTACAAATTGAATGGATGTGTATGTGCTTTTTCTTCATCTAATGTTGATAAATATAATATGTTGCAAAAGGATTTGGATGATTACAAAAGAAGTCAAGGAGAAAAATACATGTTACTCTTATCCAAGAATAGTGATTTAATTTATCTTTTGAGAAAGCTTTACAAAGGTAAATGCAACTTAGCTGAAATGTTGAGTGTGCAGAAATATGCTGAAGATACTTCTAGTTTGGGTTACAAACAAGGCTCAAAGTCTTTTGGCAAAACTGTATTTGTACCACCAAAACTGAAGAATCAAAAAAAGTTCAATAACTCAAAGATCAATCAAAATGCTAACTTGAGAAATTCATCAAAATCTGTAACATGCAACTATTGTATGATGAAAGAACTCCTATAAATGCTATGCTAGGAGATTCTATGTGCCTAATGGAGATTGTATTTGGGTGCAAAAGAAGAAAAAAGTAGCTAACCATTATAGACCCAATCTTAATTGGGTACCTTCCTCTATAAATTGATTTGAATTTTGCAGGTATGTCTAAGAGCAAGATCTTCATTATGGTATCTTGATAGTGGATGCTCTAAATATATGACTGGTGACATGTCAATGCTCACAAATTTGACTCTTAAAGATGGAGGATTTGTCACCTATGGAGATAACAACAAAGGAAAGATCATTGGAGAAGGCAATATAGGAGACAACATCAAAACCAAAATCAGAAATGTTCTTTATGTGGAAGGTTTGAAGCACAATCTCCTAAGTATAAGCCAACTCAGTGATAAAGGGTTCAAAGTGTCATTCAATGACAATTGCTGCATGATATGTGATGGAGAAAGTGGTGAGGTGATTCACATAGGTAAAAGAAAAGGTAATATATATTTACTCTCCATAGATCATGCATTCTTTCACAACACTTCTTGCCTGATAAGCAAAATTGATGAATCTTGGCTATGGCATAGAAGGGCAAGTCACATTAACATGCACCATATGAACAAGCTAATTAAAAAGGATTTAGTCATTGGCTTACCCAAACTCAAGTTTGAAAAGAACAAATTATGTGATGCTTGTTAAAAGGGGAAACAAACAAAAAATTCTTTTCAAAGTAAAAATATTGTTTCCACTTCAAGACCCATTGAATTACTTCACATAAATTTGTTTGGTCCTTCTAGAACCATGAGTTTAGGAGGTAATTACTATGGGCTTGTCATTGTAGATGATTACTCTGGATTCACATGGACTCTGTTTTTGAAATCCAAGAGTGATGCTTTCAATGCTTTTAGAAAATTGGACAAACTTGCTGAAAATGAAAAGGGAAGCAAAATTATCTCAATAAGAAGTGATCATGGTGGAGAATTCCAAAATGAACATTTTGAAAAATTCAGTGAAGAAAATAAAATTAACCACAATTTTTCAGCTCCAAAAACACCTCAACAAAATGGCGTTGTGGAGAGGAAAAATAGATCCCTTGAAGAAGGTACAAGAACTCTTCTTAACGAGACAAATTTGCCTAAATATTTTTGGGCTGATGCTGTAAGTACAATTTGCTACACTTTGATAGATTGCTAATAATACCTATTTTAAAGAAAACCCCTTATGAACTATACAAAGGTAGAAAACCAAACATTTCTCATTTGAGAGCATTTAGCTGCAAGTGTTTTGTTTTAAATAATGGAAAAGAATCACTTTAAAAATTTGACGCTAAAGCTGATGAAGCCATTTTTCTTAGATATTCATTACATAGTAAAAATTTGATGCTAAAGCTGATGAATCTGTACATGTGATTTGTGATGAACCTAATCCCTCCAAGGAGGAAAAGAAGTGTGATGTTGATGCAGGTCCTTTGGAAGAGTTTATCCAGCTTAATGATTCAATGATTAAAGAAAAAGAAGAACCAAGTGCTGAAACAAAACCATCAACACCAGTCCAAGAGCCAAAAGATTGGAGAACTACAAGAGATCTATCCATTGACAATATCATTGGTGAAGTCTCAAAGGGAGTGATGAGTCACTATTTATCACTATTTACTCATCCTTCTGTACTCATTTTAATCCCTAGCTTGTGCTTAATCGTTTATATTTTGCATTGTTTCTCATTTAGGATTTAATTGGACCGATAATTCAGATTTTAATTAATTTGGATTATTTTAAGTTTAATTATTCCAATTTGATTTTTCAGGGCAGTTTAATAATTAATTGGGCTTGGAATTAATTCATGGACTTGAAGATTGGGATGCCGTGTCAGCATTATTTTCAGAGCATTTTTATTTCCGTTTTATTTTATTTTCGTTTTTTGGGCCAAAATTGTTAGGAAAAGCTCATTTTCATTTAGGTCAGTTACTCTATATATTTGGGAAACTGTGCCCATGCAGAGCAGCCAACATTTTATTTTCGTTCAGTTTTTAGGGTTTTAGAGTATTTTCGTTTTCTACTTCTCTGTTTTTAGGTTTTCCGTTTCCTGTTTCGTTTCCTGTTTTCAGAATACATTCGCGTTTCAATTCAGTGTTTATTTTCGTTTCTGTCTACTTCATCTTCATCTTCTAATTTCATTTTCGCTTTCTGCTTTCAGTTTCTGCTATTTCATTTTAGGTTTTTGTTTGTGTTCTGTTTAATTTCGTTTTTGCATTTGAATTGGTTTAATGTTCAGTTTCGTTTCAAATTACGTTTCTGTTGTTAATTTCAAATTAATGGAAGGCTAAACCCTAGGGTTGGACCCTAGGACAGATTGCAGACCTTCAATGGAGGTTCTCTGTGTTGCAATTCGTATTCTGCTTTGTTCTTCCTTGTTTAGGTTTCTGTTCTTTATTTTTCGAATTAGGATCATGCTTAATGATTCTGAGTTGATTGATTCAGTAATCTCAGGTTGCTTAATCCTGAGAGCTTGCCCTGACGAGGTTCACGTTTGCTTAATTCGTGTAATGACGTTTTAGGTTAATCTTCGCTTAGTTGATTAATCTAGACTGATAAGGATTAAGCAGGACAGATTATCTTTCGTGAACCGAGGAAATTAGAGGCGCAATCTATCCGAAGGGTCTGACTTGTTTTTAATCATTGCAATTTAGTTGTTATTTCTGTTTAAATTAGATTTTCACATCCTGCCAACCCCCCCCCCCAATACACGTTTTCAATCCCTAACGCAGACAATTGAGATCCTTGAGAGACGACCTAGGAGTCACTTCCTAGTACTACATTTAATTCGTATTAATTTGACCGAGTGCGACCTCGCGATCAGGGAGTATCTACTAGATCTTTATTAAGAAATCTTTGTTGTAATATGGCTTTTGTTTCTCAAATTAAACCTAAGAATATTGATCAAGCCTTAATTGATGAACATTGGATGCATGCTATGCATGATGAATTGAATCAGTTTAAGAGAAATGAAGTTTGGGAACTTGTTCCTAGACTTTCTTCTCTCTAACCTATTGGCACTAAATGGTAGAAAAAAGAACTTGATGAGAGTGGAAACATAGTCAGAAACAAAGCTAGATTGGTTGCAAAAGGTTACAACCTAGAAGAAGGCATTGACTATGAGGAAACTTGTGCTCCAGTTGCAAGATTGGAAGCCATCAGGTTATTGCTTGCATAAGCATGTTTAATGGATTTTAAACTTTTTCAAATGGATGTTAAAAGTGCTTTCTTAAATGTGAAAACAATAGGAATACCCACAATAACCAAGAGTGGGGTGAATTGGTTAAAACTTGGTCTTTTTAAAATTTATTTATCAAATCAGAGTTAAGGATCTTTATCACTTTTAAAACCAAGAATGCTTTTATTCAATCAAATTACTCAACTCAAGAAACCAGTAGCTCAAAATAGAACCTGTTAGGTAATGATAATGAAACCAAGAATAAATGAACAAGATGACTTGTAGAGATAGAGATAAAGAAAATCAACACAAGCAATTTATACTGGTTCACTTCACAATAGAAGCTACATCCAGTTTCTTCTAATCAACACTAGATTAGAGTTCTACTATTATAAATTTCTATTCTTACAAGCTTTACAACAATATCTCTTTATCAAACACTAGATAAAGAATATAAATCTAAAACCTTATTAGACTTCTAAGGAACAAGAGCCAGAGAACACTACTCTTTTCTTTCCTACAGAATACTACTCTAGTGAAAGCTTCAAGAACCCACTTACAATAGCATCAAATAACAGAAATGCCAAAACAAAATTACAATCAAAGATTATGGAGAGAAACAACCTGATGATCCAATGAATGTGAATGCATATGAATTACCAACCAAGATTGAATAGCAGAAAATAGAATTTCAAAATATTCTCTCCATTAAACTCTTGAAATATCTTGCCCAAGAATCATTCAATAGCTCATGATGATTAAAGAGTGGGACAAGAAGTTAGAGAACCCAGAAAATCACTTTCAAACTCTTAGAAAGCTTGTGTATACTCAAAAAATATGAAGTGTTCAAGTTAGAAAACAAGCCAAGGCTTCCTTCTATTTATAACATAATTTTGTAACAACCTGTAATCAATTACATGCTCTAAATAATCAATTAAAATGCATATATAATCGATTAAATTGTCACGTAATCGATTAAAGTGTTCAAGGCACATTCTGGGTTTCAACAACGAACAAAATAATCGATTAAACCGAGTTGTAATCGATTAAATCAGAAAAGTTCAGTTTCAGAAAATAGTATGTGTAATCGATTACAAATAATGGTAATCGATTAAAGCAGCAAAACATAATTTTTCAAATGGCCTATGTAATCGATTACGAATGATGGTAATCGATTATCACAGCAAGGCACAAAATACATTTTACACTATGTAATCGATTAAAACATTTACCAAAGCTTTCTAGTTTCAAATACAAGCCAAATAATCGATTAATCTGATAGGTAATCAATTATAATGTTCATAGAAGCTTTTCCAGTTTGAAACATGAACTGGATAATCGATTAAAATGCTATGTAATCAATTAAAATAGTAAAATTATATTTTTCTAAAAACATTACTCAATTAAATCCTTTTTCAAATTGTTAGTAGCTTTGATGTTTTAACGAAAATAATTTAAACATGTTAATGAGTATGTGAATGCAATGCAAGGATCAAAAGGTTGCCTTTTCCTACACTTTATTTGAATTACAATTTTCAAGGCATGTGAAAAGCTCAAAACAATCTTCTAAATCATAGGCTTCATTCTTCATGTTGCTCCCCCTATATCCAACAAAATGGTTATATTGAGGAAGATATATATGTGGAGCAACCTCCTAGTTTTACTAATTTCAAACATCCAAACCATGTTTTCAAACTTAAAAAGGTTTTTATGGTTTAAAACAAGCTCCAAGATCTTGGTATGAAAGATTAAGCAAATTTCTACTTGAACAATCTTTCACAAGAGGACATGTTGATAAAACCTTGTTCATCAAAAGACAAAAGAATGATATCTTATTGGTTCAAGTATATGTTGATGATATAATTTTTGGTTCAACTAATCAAGTGCTGTGCAGAGAATTTTCTATCTCTATGCAGAATGAGTTTGAAATATCAATGATGGGAGAATTAACATTTTTTCTTGAACTTCAAGTGAAGCAAATGAAGAATGGAACATTCCTAAATCAAGCCAAGTACTGCTTGAAGTGATCAAAAAGTTTGAAATGGAGAAAAGCAAAGATGTTGCTACTCTAATGGCAACATCAACCTATCTTGATTCAGATGAAAAAGGAAAGAAGGTTGATGAGTCAAAATTTAGAGGAATGATTGGATCCTTATTGTATTTGACAGCTAGTATACCAGATATTATGCTGAGTGTGTGCTTGTGTGCAAGATATCAAGCAAATCCTAAAGAATCACACCTCACAGTAGTCAAAAGAATCCTCAAATATCTCAAGTCAACACCAAAAGTTGGTCTTTGGTATCCTAAAGGTGCATCAATTAATATAGTTGGTTATTCTGATTCTGACTTTGTAGAGTGCAAGTTGGATAGAAAAAGCACTAGTGAAACTTTTCATCTACTAGGAAGTTCATTGATCTCATGGCATTGCAAGAAACGATCTTGTGTTGCTTTATCAACAGCTGAAGCTGAATACATCTCTGCTGGAAGTTGTTGTGCTCAAAGCCTATGGCTAAAGCAACAACTACAAGATTTTGGTGTAGAATTAAAAGAAATACCTCTGCTATGTGACAACACAAGTGCTATCAACATTTCCAAGAATCCAAAAATGCACTTAAGGACCAAACACATTGAGATAAGACATCATTTCCTTAGAGATCACATCCAAAAAGGTAATATCAAAATTGACTTCATTGATACTCACAATCAATTGGCTGATATATTCATTAAACCTTTGGCTAGATATAGGTTTTATACTCTTAGAAACATGCTAGGTATCTTGGATGAATCTAATCTTTATTAGGGTGATTGTTGTGTGCTTATTTAGGTGAAATAACTTCATACTTGTTCCATCATCACATGTGCTTTCAAATTCCAAGTTGTGCTACATAAAACACTGTTCATTCTGATGTTTTCACTGTAATAATTGATTAGAGCACGAATTAATCGATTAAATGAACTTAAAACATGGCTTAGAATGAAATTTGTGTTTATGTAATCGATTACACAAGCTAAATAACAAAGTATTCTTCATAGAAAAACAATTCCAGAAAATGAATTTCTCTGTAATATCGATTAAGCCACAAATTAATCGATTACATTGTATAAAAATCCTTTTACAAAATTTAAAATCACTGGAATAATCGATTACAGTAAATGGTAATCGATTAAATTGTCTGAGAAACTGGTTCAAAAATTCAAATCCTTCTAGAATAATCGATTACGAGTCGAATTAATCGATTATACAAACTTCAAATTGATTGTGTATTTCAAATCTCTCTGTAATAATCGATTACATAAGAAAAATAATCGATCACACTTCATCTTCAATAACTAGATTTCACTGAAATAATCGATTACATGATGAATTAATCGATTACAGCTTCTGCAAAAATTGATTTTGCCTACGAATTAATCGATTACAGAAACAAATAATCGATTGTTCATGGAGTTACTGCAAAATCTACCAGATTTTCTTGGAAATTGTAACTGCCCAATTGCCACCTAATTCAAATTTGAATCTTCTGTGCCTTAATGATAGTGGGTTAATTCGTATTAATTGTTCCTAATTTCAAATTTTGAATCTTTGGAGCCCAAAATTTTCTCTAAATACAGCTCTTGTTGAAGGAAGAAATCACACCAATCTTCTTCTTCTTTCTTGAAACACTGTTGTGTTCTTCTTCCCTCTGAGTTTAGAAACTTTGCCCTGATAGTCTCTCATCCCTCTTTAGCCATGTCTACATCTAAGAGAGTCAAAACCTCCAAAAGAAAGGCTGGTGAAACCTCTAACCTTGCTGTCAATAGGTTAGATCACTGGTTTCCGGCTAAGAGAGACAAGATGACCTACCTTCAATTCAATGCCACCAAATTAGTCTATCCTCCCAAACACCTTGAACTTAACTGGTTTATTAGGGAAGATTTTCAATTCCTGCTTTTCTTGAAACACAGGGATTGAGAAAGTTTGTTGAGATGAAGGGTACATTTTACCTTGAATTAGTAAAGGTGTTCTACACCTGTGCTAAGGGTTCCATGGATGGGACTCTTTTGTCCCAAGTGAATGGAGTAGCCATGGAAATTACTCTAGAAGTATGGGAAGCAATGGTTGAAATTTCTTTTGAAGGGGAAAAGAAATTTGAAGAAGAGGCTGGGGGGTATAATAGGGTTGAGACCTATAAGGGTATGCTTCTTGATCCCCAAATGAGGTTGAAGCTTAGGCTCAGCACTGGCCCTATAACCCATGAAGATAGACTCCTCCACTACATAATCACATACATCCTTACCCCTAGAGCCACCAATTATGCCCAAGCCATTGATGATGACTTACAACTTGTGTATGGTCTCAAGAATTCAATTCAGATGAATTGGATTCTTATTCTTGAGGAGATTATGCTTAAGTCCAAGAGGTTAATGAAGTACCCATTTCTTTATGTTGTGCTTATTTCCAGGTTCATTGATTATTTTAATATAGATGTCTCTAATGAGGTTGTTGACAACACAAACTCAAGCAACAACCTCATCAAGGAAAAACATCTCACAAAGCTAGGGATGGTCAAAACCCCTCAAGGATGGCAAATGGCTAGCCAACAAGTCCCTGCTGCTACTGGAAATGAAGAGGAAGCTGATGAGGAGGCTGAAGAAGAAGGCCCTGCTCAACCATCTTACAATCCATTTGAATCTCTTATGATTCAAAAGATGGATAGCTTACTGTCCCTACATCATGAGCATAGGGCTGAGACCAATTCAGCTTTAGAGGAAATAAAATCAAGGCTAGAAAACATAGAAACTAAGCTTATCTTTGATAAGCCAAATAGGGGGAGAAATATTGATTGATTGATATAGCTCTGTATTGATATAGGGAGAGAAATATTGCACTCTGTTGTGCTCTATTTTTCTGCACAAATTAAAAACTAATGAATTATCTAAGTAAGGGAGAGCAAATTGAGCAAATTAAGTCTAAGGAAGTAACTAATGCAAGTTAATGATTAATGTTTATGCAAGCATATCTCTTAACACTTGTTATTGGCAAAGAGGCTCATTTGTTTTCAGGTTTACAAAGTTCAAAGTCTTCTACTTTTCATCCTTCAAAGAACTTCAAAAACTAACACATGGTCAATCAAATATTTGGCATGTTCAAAGCCAAAAAGGGGGAGATTGTTGAATATAGGGGGAGCAACATGAAGAATGAAGTCTATATCTTAAAAGATTGTTTTAAGCTTTTCACATGCCTTGAAGATTGTAATTCAAATGAAGTGTAGGAGAATGCAACCTTTTGGTCCTTGCATTGCATTCACATACTCATTAACATGCTTAAATGATTTTCATTCAAACATCAAAGCTACTCAATATTTGAAAAATGATTTAATAGAGTAATGTTTTTGGAAAAATATAATTTTACTGTTTTAATCAATTACATAGCATATTAATCGATTATTGAGTTCATGCTTAAAACTGGAAAAGCTTCTATGAACGTTTTAATCGATTGCACATCGAATTAATCGATTATTTGGCTCGTATTTGAAACTGGAAAACTTTGGTGAAATGTTTTAATCGATTACACATTTCTTGTAATCGATTACATAGTGTTAAATGTATTTTGTGCCTTGCTGTGATAATCGATTACCATCATTCGTAATCAATTACATAGGCCATTTGTAAAAGCCTGCTTTGTTGCTTTAATCGATTACTGAAATTCATAATCGATTACACAAGCTATTTTCTAAAATATCACTTTTCTGATTTAATCGATTACAACTCGGTTTAATCGATTATTTTGTTCGTTGTTGAAACCCAGAATGTGCCTTGAACACTTTAATCGATTACATATGCATTTTAATCGATTATTTGACATGTGTAATCGATTACAGATTGTTACAAAATTCTGTTATAAATAGAAGGAAGGCTTGACTTGTTTTTTAACTTGAACACTTCGTATTTTCTGAGCATACACAAGCCTTCTAAGAGTTTGAAAGTGATTTTCTGGGTTTACTAACTTCTTGTCCCACTCTTTAATCATCATGAGCTTTGAATGATTTTTGGGCAAGAAACTTCAAGAGTTTAAATGGAGAGCATGTTCTGAAATTCTGTTTTATGCTATTCAACCTTGGTTGGTAATTCATATGCATTCACATTCATTGGATCATCCGGTTATTTCTCTCCATAATCTTTGATTGTAATTTCATTTTGGAATTTCTGTTATTTGATGCTATTGTAAGTGGATTCTTGAAGCTTTGGTTAGAGTAGTGTTCTCTAGGAAAGAACAAAGTAGTGTTCTCTGGTTCTTGCTCTGTAGAAGTCTAATAGAGTTTTAGATTTCTATTCTTTATCTAGTATTGATAAAGAGAGGTTGTTGTAAATCTTGTAAGAACAGAAATTTATTATAGTGGAACTCTAATCTAGTGTTGATTAGAAGAAACTGGATGTAGCTTCTGTTGTGAAGTGAACCAGTATAAATTGCTTGTGTTGATTTTCTTTATCTCTATTTCTACAAGTCATCTTGTTCATTTGTTCTTGGTTTCATTATCATTACCCAACAAGTTATGTTTTGAGCTATTGGTTTCTTGAGCTGAGTAATTTGATTGAGTAAAAGCATTCTTGGTTTTTAAAGTGATTTAGATCCTTGACTCTGATTTGATAAATAAATTTTAAAAGACCAAGTTTAAATCAATTCACCCCCCTCTTGGTTATTGTGGGTATTCCTATTGTTTTCATATGACCAAGTGAAACTTTCCTGATTGAAGATCATAGAGGGATGCCATGAGTCCATTGATCCCATTGAAGCTTAATGATATGGCCTGATCCCGAGAGGATTTAAGCAACAAAGACTAACCTTGGATTTGAAAGGAACCCTCGGGACTCTGCGTGAGAGATGGATGTTGAATGGACCCTACTATTGCCTTTGGTCATCTTCCACAAGCTCCTTGTTGAATGAGTTTCTCAAATGTGCAAGTCTGAACCTCAGGATTCTCTATTTTTTTATCCTAAAAATTCCAATGTGTGCATGTTCCATTCCAGAGTCCAAACTGAAAAGCAAAATTAGTCTTTCCGTGATCCACATGGGAGTCATTGGGCTTGTAACGTGGCCAGGGGTTAAGAGGGCTATGAAAGAAAGGTCAGAGAGGCTCAAATAGTGTTTAAGGGTTATATAAAGTAAGAACCTTGAGCGCTTTGCTTGTACTTTTATTCATTTTAGTTTTTTTTGGGTTGGGTTTCACTCCATTTGTTTTATGCATTAACCATCATTGCACTTTTGTGCCTTCCTTGCAAAATTTGGAAAACTTTTGTCTCTTTTTGCTTTGCTCGCCTTTGGCATATTTGGTTTCTTTAACATCATTTGGGGCCCAACCTAGAGCTTAGTAAACCTTATTCATATGTTGCTTGCATTGCTCTTCCTGCCAGTTTGGCGATGGTTCTTACTATGGGTTTTTTTATTATTTAGATAACAACTATACTTTGGTTCAGAGTAGGTAGCAAAGGATAAATTAGTGTTTGGGATGAAGAAACATGGTCATGTGTCATTTCAAATCTTGACTGGAGATTTTGAGTTTTGATTTTGGGATAGAATCTTTGATAAAAAAAAACGCTTGTGATTGTTTTGCCTAGGCCACCCTTTCGGGTTTTTAACCTACTGGGTGAAAAATTCTTATCTGCCCTTAGGTTTGCTTGGAGCCCATGTGTGGTGTCTGTCATTGCCCCGGTGTAAGGTTTGGAGGTATTTGCTGTTGTCGTCTATCATGCCTTTGTAGCAAGAAGAAATGGAAGAAGCTGTGCAGTTTCTTGAAAGAGAATTTTCAAGGGTGAGAAATATTTAACAGATTTTCAATTGACAGACTAAGCCAGATGACCCTAACTATTCACAAAACTTAAAAAAGAACAAGATGAGGTCGCATGCATGTCTGTATTTATTATTTGATTTGAAACACAATCAATCAAATGTTTATTCAATTTTACTCATTGCTTACGGCACCCCCACCAAACGTGTAGAACACACAAATTTCTAATTGGGTAGACTTGGAGATCAATTATGGAGCACAGGTCACATGAGCAAACAAACCAGCGACATATATTCATATTCCAGTGAAAGTTGAATAAATATGCAAAGACATAATTGTGATAAAATGAGAGATGATGACATTAAATCCATCCATACTATTAACATTGTGATTGTTGTTTACAATAACAACATAAACATGAAAATCCTAATGAGTCCCTGGAAACGTCCAGAAGAAAACCTTCAAATTTCCTCAAGCATCACACATAGTATCACTTGACGACATCAGAATTCACAAGCGAAGGCAACTCTTCACCATCCATATTTGTGAGTATCAGTGCTCCACCTGAGAAACCCTTCTTCACCATAAAAGGTCTTTCTTTTCTCTTCAATTCCTATGTCTCCTGATCCTCTATTGCACTCACAGAAGAACTCCCATGGTTTGCGAGTGGGTTAGCTTGCACATTGGGATTGTCTTCCTGAAATTTCAGCCAACCTGCATCAATCAAACTTTGCATCTTATGTTTCTGAGACATATAGTGCTCAGTGGAATGCCCCGGGACTCCACCATGATAAGCATACACTTTCGGGTTATATCCTCAAGGGAATGGAGGTTGAGGAATCTTTGCTGGGTTTATTGCTACCATTGCATTGTTGAGCAGATATGAGAGTAAGTCAGCATATGATATCGGGATTCGGGTGAATTTTACAGGCTTCCTTTCTAGAAAGTTCCTTCCCTGTTTGGTGTTTTGGTTGGCATTAGGGGTGATATTTGGTCTTGGATGCGACGAGTGGATTTTGTGGTCTATTTAGGGGTGGCTTTTGTGGTTGATTGGGCGTTCTTGGTTGATAGGGTGGTGGGTAGTGGGCAGGACTGATATTGGCTGAGTAGTGATATTGCTGGGGAGGATATTGGTACAGAGGAATATAAAGGGCTTATGGAAAATTTGGCCATGTGGGAACAATAGCCATAGCATGAGCTTCTCCTTCCTTCTTCCTCTTGCCACTCATCTCGGGTCCCCTATTACTAGGGTTCGCAAAAGCATCATGATTAAATTTTCTTGTCCTCCAACCTACTTCAATTCTCTCACTAACAAACACTAGATCTGCAAAACTTGAAGGCGTTAACCTACCATCTTCTCATATTAGAACACTAGCAATGTGTCCATTATCATGGTTATCATCTCTCAGCCATAGGGGTACTACTTGAGCTGCTAAGTCTCTCCATCTTTGAGCATATTCTTTGAATGATTCATTATCTCTCTTGCACATGTTTTGTAGTTACATTCTATCTGGAGCCAAGTAAGAATTGTATTGATACTGCCTAATAAAGGCATTCATTAAATCCTTCCAGGAGCAGACCTAAGAGGGTTTCAGATTAGTATACCAAATAATAGTTGCCCCAATCAAGGTTTCTTAAAAGAAATGCATAAGCAATTTTTCATCTTTTGCATATGCCCCGATCTTCCAGCAATACTGATAATTGCTATGCATACGTAAATGTTACATGTAAATCGCATAGCAAGTATCTTCTTTTCCTTCTTTTAATGCTTCTTTTGTGAGTAAAACGTAGAAATTTAGCTTCTTCTGAGCTTTTTTTATCTAGTAGATGCTAAAATTAGTTGATTTATAGTGTGTTGGTTGTATTTTTTTTTTTGTAGAAAGTGATATAACAGAGACATGGAAGATCGATTGAAGATCTGGAGTGGCTTGCTCAACGTGAACATGTAGCCTCGCTCAACGTGCAAACACAGGCTCAGCGCGCCAGTGCAGGCCGACTCAGCACCAGCAAATTTTGAAACACAAAACAGTGCACATTTTGAAGTATAAAAGGGAAAAACACTACCCACTCAGGGAGTTAGACAAAATAAGGCCAGGGCACGAAAAAGAGGGGAAAATCCACTCACTTGGGGTCTCCTTCCTCCATTTTTTCTTCCATTTCCTTCCTTTCATCTTGCTCCCTTTTGTATTTGTAAGCCTCTCATGACAATGGGAGGCTAAATCATCTATTGTTGGGAGCTCATCAACCAAACACTCTTGATGTAATGATTCTAACTATGTATTTAATGTTATCTTCATATTATTGTTATTTTTTTTAGCTTTATTCATGTTTATTGTTTGAGATCCCATTTGCATACTTTGTTATAGGGTTTTAATGCATTGGAAAATGGTTATTTCCTTAGAATTGAAAAGCATTTCTAAATATATCCATGTCTAGGAATAGAATGCTATTATTTAGTCTTAATTATGCATCTTTACTCTTAATGCAAATTATTTGATGTAGCTTGCTGAGGGAGCAGAATTGGGAAGGGATCGAATTCCCTCTTCTTTTTGACCTTCTTGTCCATTTATTCTTTGTGCTGCTGGACTTGAGGGAGGAGTTTGGTGGGCTCTATTCCCCTGGAGGATACCATAAGGAGTGAAATTAGGTAATTTAGGATCTAGCACTTGAAGAATCAAGGTTAGAATATAGTAGTAAATGAAGGTGAGCAGAAATAACATTGAATAGAGAAAAATCTTTAATATTACATCAAGGGTAGTTTTGGTTTGTTGAGCCCCAACACGTTACAAACCTCTGAATCAACCAGCAACTCACCCCCAAGTGTTTGTTTTCTATCTCTTCATTGTGCTTTGCTTAACTATCTTTAATTATGTTGAATTTTATGTTTCTGCATTAGGATTAGACAAATATCAAATTTAAATAATTGTTCACTTAAAATTAAAAATATATTAACTCTGAGTAAGAGCAAAGTCTCTGTGGAATTCGACACTCAGACTTATCATTTATTTATTACTTGGACAATCGGTGCGCTTGCCGAATCGTTAACAACATCTTCAGGTGGTTCTTTGGGCAAGTGGTTTCCTTGTATTTATCAAAGTCTGGCACCTTGAACTTCGGAGGAATAACCATGTCAGGTACCAAGCACAATTCTGACATGTCAATAAAACCATAACTTCCTCCTCCTTTAATGGTCCTAAACCTCTCCTCTATATAATTGAATTTTTCCTTCTCAACTACAGCAGAAGGCCCTCCTCCCATCACAAAATGTAAGGGTGGTGGTGGTGGTCGATACTGAGGAACCCTCAGAGCATTTGGCACGGGGACAACAGAAAGTGCATGCCCTTCACTAGTATATACTGGATAAACCCCAAAATCAGTCAGAGTGTGGTCTTAAGGACCTGCATGTGTTTGCTCCATGACTAGAGGAACATGTGCATGAGTATGATCGGGTTGGGGTTGTTGGTTCTCAATGAGTACGGGTGTAGAACTACAAATATTTTCACCATGAGCCTATACAACAAAATGTGGTGTATAATTGGGAAGCAAACCATATGATGGAAAATAATACTTGCTTTGGACCGAGACATAATGGGGCCCATATGCATTTGCTGCTGCCTCACCTCCTTGACCTACTACACCTAAGACTGGACAACTCTCTTGATTGAAATTGGGCAGGTGAATCGGGTCCCTCTCAATGGCAGTATTGGCAGCAACGCAATGGTGGCGACATTGACCTCCATCATCTTCCTCATACTCATCATCGCTTCCATCATCATTGTCATTTACTCTTTCATAGCCTCCATATCAGCCTTCATTTGCTCCTGTACTTGTTCTATATCACTCATTATCTTAGTCTTGGCACACGTCTGGTATGGGTGTCGTAAAGCACAGTCTTTCTTTCTTAGCATAATGATTACTTTCTTCTAATTTCACTGAAAGAATATAATGAGCAATGCATAACAATGTGGCAAAACAAATGAATGCATGCAAATGATAACTTGCTGAAGTATTGCAAATTTTACACAGAACGCTCAATAGAACATAAGGTCAAATCAACTCTAATTTTCATTAAATAAAATTGTTTATTACATCTTATCAGAGTCAAATTACAATTGGAAATAAAACACAGGCACATGAGTAGTTCCTAATTATGTGAGTCGTTAGCTCAACCATGTGCAGACAATAGTCAAAGAGGCTATGAAAACCTGATCCATCCACTGCCCCAGCTTTCGCAAACTAGCTACTTCCAGACTTTTGAACCTGACTTGATAAAACCTTTTCTTAAAAGACTGCGCTTGGTTTGACCCCATGTTCCAAGGAATAGAAATTTTGATCGTCAATACTTCAGCAACCTATCATAGAGGAGATATGATGAATGAGCATGAATTACTTATGCTATGCATGATAGAGGTATTTATGAGATCGACACAAGACGCCCGAAAAATCACCTTTTCTTATTGTCAAACGCATAGGGTACCATGTTCATGTGATCTTTGATCACTTTCAGGAAAAAGGAGTGTATAACCCTGACATGGTTTGTTTATGGATATGACCATGATACCCAACAACGCAACCAAGAACATGTTGTACGATTTCGCGCTTCATTGCGACTTTGGCAAAACAAAGGAGAATGCAATGCATGAGAAAATATATGTTAGAATCATGCATGGGTGAACATGACATGCGAATGATGATGGAAAGATGTATATGATTGTCGGAACAAGAAACACGTTAAACTAATATGTATGAAAATGCAATGACTTATGCGAATGCGGTGCATGAATATGATAAATGATGAATGTGAAAATGATGTGTCCATCGTGATTCCATGAAGAGATAGATGATGTGATCAAGGAAACAAGGTGGGGTGAGTACACTCTGTGTCCTTAATTCAGGAACCTAGCAGAAAAGGTCCAAAATACTACTATTCAGTGACAACTTCCAAGGGTGGTTTCATGTAATCTCACCGACCTCTAGAGATATTATCCTCTCATGTAATGACAATGCGGCGATAGGGACTACCAGCGACAATGCATCACAAAAAGATAAAAACTCTAGATGAGGCTTCATTGTCATCAAGCGAGTCAAAGACCCAGCATGACCACAAATCAACCTCCACTCCATATGGCTCACACAGACCCGAGTATAAGGCCCCATATCTCAAAGTGTGTGCAAAAAGTGTAAGTGTCGTGTGTGAAAGGAGAAACCTAAGAATTATCCAACCCCACCTGCAAAACAATTAGAAAATTCCCAGGCAGATACAACAAGTATAGCACATGTCGTCTACCTTAGAATTCAATGACGCAATTTATTTCTAACCACAAAGGGGTAACAACATGGCAAAGAATATATACAAGCATGAGCGAGACAAAGAATAAAAAACGAGATCGAAGCAAAACCACGAACAGAACGACAGCGGAGTGAAATGATAACAAACAGGAGCACAACGAAAAGAAAAAAGGACAAATAAATGATGAAAAAGTCACGATAAAATTGCACACTCAATCAAATGGCTTAACTCTCTAACCAGTCCCCAATGGAGTTGCCATCTGTCGCAACATGTCTGGCCATGATGGTATAGTGATGAATAAAGAAAGAAAAAGAGTCTTCCTGAAAAGGAAAACTTGAGGGAGTCGCCACCAATGTTTATTTAAGGAAAACGTCGAAAAAACCAAAGAGATAAAACATGGTCTATTATTTGAGATAAAAGGATTCGGGGTCGTTTACGCATGGGGAAGGCGTTAGCACCCCACGCGTCTGTCTCAAAGATGTCAGCCTTTAATTGAGTGTGCTAAAAATAAAGTGACTTCTTTAATTATTTATCTTCCCTGAAGAACATGAATTATATCTTATTTATTTTTGTTTATTCAGAAGAAAAAATCAAATTTTTATTTTTAAAGAAGAGAAGATTTTATATTTTTTTTAGTTTTTTAGGTCAACAAGGGGTTTGTCCTCGCTCCTACATATCCCCAAGTGCAATGAGGAAATCAGACTTACATAGTTCTTTGATAAAAAAACAACTTGTGTGTTGGATTGATTTTTTTTGAAAGATTTGTTTCAATTGCGTGAAAAAGAGTTTTTAAGGTGTAAGACTTTGAAACAACGTTGAATTTGAAGAAAAAGCGCGGATAATTTCTTATAGCATTGAAGCTTGAAGCGACATTGAATTTGAAGAAAAAGCAGAGACAATCGCTTAAGGCATTGGACCCTGAAGCAATCTTGAGTAATATGTAATTTTTCAAGAAAAAAGAGAATTGAGTGATCCTTTATTTGAGTATTTTAAGCTATTTTAGAAAAGATTTTGGATTTGCCATATATTCTATGAAATCAAGCAAGTCAGGGACTCGACATGATATTCAAAAAATCTATCCACGTGTTATCATAACACCACCAAGCAAGTCGGAGACCTAGCATGGAGTGCATGAAACATAAGCGCGTACTAAATATACTAATGCAAAAATAAATGAATAATTGACATAACATTACGTAATCAAATAGATCAAATGAAAATAAAACAGGATAGAATAGAAGTGGGGAGTACACTTAGTAATTAGGGGTGCATACATTAAGAAAAGAAATGCAATTAGTAGTGTTTATTTAATTTCAATACGAAGGTTTAAATAGCATTACGCGTTTTGTTTCAAGGTGGGTCAGGCCCAACAACTAAGGGGTGTGCAGTTAGCAAAATAATGGTGTAAAAAGCATTACGCGTTTTGTTTCAGAGTGGGCCAGGCCCAACAGCTAAGAATCGCGCAATTATGAAAATAGTGTTGCAAATAGTCTTAAGAATTTGTATCAAAATGGGCCAGGCCCAATAGTTAAGGTGGTGTAGTTATGAAGATGTGGTATACACAGTATCATATATTTTGTTTTAAAATGGGCCAGACCCAAAAGGTGAATGGATGGTACTTATTAAATTAGTGCGTACAAATAGTAAAATAACGTTTTTTTAGGGTTAGGGTTGGAACCGGGTCAAAGTGACCCGGCCCAACCCGCATTTAACAGTTGGGCACAGCAACCACAACCTAATAGCGCGAGGAAGAGGGCAATGAGCCTTCGTGGAGGAGGCATGGCCCCCTGCCGCCACCGGCAAGGGGGCTCGACGGCGCGAGGCTGCTGCGTGGGTGGCTCACGGTAGTGGCCGGAGGTGCACGTTGTGGTGCGTGTGTTTAAAACAAATAACAAAGATGCAAAAAAAAAAGTAAGAAAATGCACGCAAAACCGACCTCGAGCCACCATGACAAGGCTAGAGGTCAAGGCCGCACGTCAAAGACCCTCGTTGGCGGCCAAGGTGCTCGCCGACGAGCTGAAACGAGCAAAAAACGAAGGAGAAGAGAGGAAAGGGTAAGGAAAAAAAGAGAGAAAAAAAATGGGAGAAATAGGGGTCACATGTGAACCCCCTGTGCTTCATTTGACGTGGTGCCAAATGTTGCCACCGGAATGGTCAGTTCTCGTGCTCTGGGATCCGTGCCTCCTTTGTGTAATTTTTTTTTCTATTCCTTCTTTTGTACTCTTATGCTGCTGCTCCTGATTTAATGAGCTCGAAAGAGTCCATTTAGTCCCTTTTCCTAAAAAATAAAACTATTCTTTTCCCTTCTTTTTTTTTTTTCGTTTTTTCGTTTTTCTCTTTTTTCTCTTTCTCTTTTTTTGTTTATTTCCTTTTTTTTTTCTCTTTTTTCTTTTTCTCTCTCTTTTTTTCTTTCTTCTTTTTTTCCTTTTTTTTGTTGTATCCGGACATAATTTGGGTATGACACAACTATTGATGGGGTTGAGAATTTTAGAAAACACAACACTAATAACAAAATAATACATGCATGGTTTCACATGAAAAAAATATTAGAATCAATAATTAAATGGGAAACTAATCATGATTCTTGCAATGATGAAGGGATCGTGAAAGTGTTTATTGGAAATTGTGTATTGCACTTTGTACATAAACTTGTATATAAGTATATATGTTATATGTGTACACTAAAACATGAACATAAAATATTGTCATGAAAGAGTATCCAATTATTCATTTTTTGGTTACAATGAGCATCTGGTTTTTTTTTCCGCAATAGGTATAATGTATTTTAATTAAAAGGGAGAAGGTTACAATAATGTGCAACGCTGACAGTGTTAAACTCAAACGGTTTTCTATTGTGCAGAGAATGTTGATGATAATTAATCTGTCTTACGTTGCTCTCTCACATAGGATCAATATCTGAAAAATGGATTGTTAAATTTAGAAATCTTTGAATGAATATTGATTCTTAATTTAGAAAACTTGTAACAAATTTCAATAGAAGATAATAATTGTCCAACTTCACACCCCAAAGCCTTTTATCCAATTTGATTAAAATGCTTCATGTGAAAGAAATACCTATAAATCAAAATGTGAATATAACATTGGAAGATTAAATGGGGAAATGAATTTTATGTTTGTAAGCTAATTATTAATTTTTTTAAAATTAAAAACAAATACTTCTTCTATAATAATAGATGTTAAAAAGTCGATGATTAAACTTGAAAGGTAAAACAAATAATATATTTTATCTAGTGTTTGTCCAATCTGTAGTTAAATCACCAAAATGGAAAGAGAAAAGAAATAAAATGCCTCACAGTGAATGTTATAAAACCCGGCTCGGTTATTGACCCAGTTGAGGTAGTAGGTCATTGGGTCAGTGGTCCAACCGATGGATCAATAATTAGTCCGATTTGACCCGATCTATATTTAAAAATTCAAATTTATATTATATATACGTATATAACTAATATTATTTTATTAAGATAAATTCATCCATAATTCCATACTCAAAAATTCAAAATAATAATCGAAGTATTAAAGTTGATAACACAAGTAAAGTGTATTATTAATAATAATAAAAAGTGTAAATAGCAACTACTTAAATCAAAACAACAAAATGGAAACTGCATAAAGCAATAAAAGGGGTAAAAAAGCAAAATTATGGATCTGGCCCATATCAGACCCAAATAAGGAAAAACCCTACCCACTATATATATTATTCACCTTCTTCCTGGCTGCTTCCTTCCTTCTTGCTGCTGCTGCACGCCTGCACCTTCCTTCCTTCCTGCAGCAAGGCGCTAGAAAGTTCAAAATGAGAAAAATTTACTTTTGTCAGTTATAAAATTGCAAGGAACGTGACACCATTTGTGTTGCTTGGGCCAAGTCTAGTTAATGAAAAGAAAAATAGAAAACAAACTACCTTTCTTCGGGTTTTTTGGGGGCAACAACGACTTTCTTCCGTTTTGGAGCTTTTTTTTTCCAGTCAAAACTCGGTCCGGGTCCAAAAAATCGTTCGAGTTGTCGGGTCTTCTAAAAATCGCTCAGTTTTCTCCGGGCCAAACCGGGCCACATGCATGACCAATTCATTTACCAACCTGGTCCGGGTGAAGTCACGATTCCCGATCCAACCGATCCAATCTGCCGGTTTGGGCCGATTTTCACAACACTGCTCACAATAGAGGTGAACATTAAAAGCAGGAAAAAAAGAAGAAGAAGAGAAATGCAAATAAATTACTTGAAGATAAGAAAGTGTTACAAAGATAAAGATGAGAAAGGAAGTGAAAAAGGTTTAGAACTTCAGCCTTTTGTGTTCACCTACATAGCATGCACACTCATTGATATTAATGAATAATGATTAATGCCTCTAACTCTAATTGAAACAACAACAACAACAACAACAACAAAAGAAAATAACTAATCATTAAGAAAATTAGTATTAAGAAATGTTGACTTGCTGAAAAAAAGAAGAAGCAAGTTTGAAATTACCAAGACTTTAGGAGAATCCCTGAGATGCCAGCAGCCTCATGAAGTGTCTCCCTCCAACGCTACACATTGTTTTTTTCCCGTTGAACTGTTGCTCAACACGTTCCTATTTTCCTTGGTTCGACAACATTAGCTTCTGCAAAGTGGCAACACATTATCGACCCATGAAGAATCAAAACGAATTTAGAAAGGTTAATGGAGCAAGAAAGAAGAATTCTTGAAAGAAAAAGAAGAAACTTTTGGTGATTGGAGAGGGAGTTTTGAAACCATACTTCTCCTTTTCTTCTTTCATGTTCTTTTATTGTTTTAATTTAGCCATAACCATAGACAAACAAAGAGAAATAAAATGGCATTAAGAGAAGAGAGAAGAGAGCATGGGCCAAACATGAACAAACATGTAAGGATAATGAGCAATTACTTCTGTAAGCGATTTTATTAGATCTTCCTTAAACATTGGAGACTATATGTTGAGAATTACCTGCACAACATACACAATATTCATTCACCATGACTTCAAAAAACATTAAAACTTTTGAAGACCAGAAAGCCAAGTCTCTATCATGTGATTTCAAAGACAATATATTAAAATTAAGAATAAGTTACACGAAAGAAATACTGGGATCAATGAAAGTTAATAAGTGAAGGGGTAAATACATATGAATGCTAACATTTTCAATTCCAACAGATGAAGTGAAAAGAAAAGGGTAATACTTAAGAATGTTAAAATTAAGAATTCCCTTCATATGCAACCATATGAAGAACATAAAAAATAGGAGAAGAGAGAAGAGTCATATGAAGAATGCAAAAAAATAGGAGAAGAGTAAAGCCAAAAGATTGAATGAATGGAGAAGTTGTGTTCAGTCCCTACGTTTAAGGGAAGGAAAAAATTGATTTGCACAGTTTGAAAGGGAGTGGATAGTTCGTGTCAGTTTAAATTTTTGGGTAGAGATTCTTTTTCCAAATTTATTCTTTAACTAATATACACTTTATTTTAAAACTCAAACAATGAGGGGGACAAAAACGTCCAAACAAATGTGTACACCAAAAGGGGATATCCCCTTTATATATTGTTATAGATGAGACATGTCAATTATTATGTTATTAGTTTTATAGCATAATAATGTCCTTAGAATAGGTGATTCGTTCGATGACAAATCAAGTGGGACTTGATTATGAGATTCATTGAACAATGAAGTGTTATTCTAAAAGCATATGTAGTCAAGTATTACTGTTGATTAGGACGAAAATAATGCATTAAGGCTATTATATGAGTAGACTAATGACTACGTCTCACAGGTCATGGATATGAAATATCAAGTCGACACACATGTATAAATTTTATGAGTAATATTTATACTCGATAGACTCACTATGAAAAGACTTCATAATAATTATAGAAGTGTCATAAACACTTGTCATAACAACCATAAAGTAATAATAGTCCTTTGACTTGAAGTCACTACGATTCGTACATGTAAGAGTTGTAGGCTTTAATGTTATCAAACGTCATCTTTAGCAATGTGATCATTAAAGTAGTACTTGGCTTGCAATGAATCATGTTGAGGGATGTAAATAGGACCTGTCCATGTTTATGAGCCTCTTGATAAAGTGGGACACGCTATATGAGTGGCCACGCATAAATGAGACAATATAAGAATCAAATCCATTTGTGTTTACGCGTCTACTTAGGTATTGAGAAATCAATGATCAAACTTAATCATTATGTCTCGTGTTCGATCAAAACATTTGGACAAAAGGACAAAGGCTACATGATGAAAATGGTTACGGTAAGGTTGAAATCAAATCACCAATTTTTCTGACGGGCTGGGTGACAACAATGCATTGCTAGATGTCAATAACTGATATTATAAGATAATATTATGGATAAATAACTATTTTTGTCTCATGTATAGAGCGCTGATAATAACCATTTTAGTCCCCAAAAGTGAAAAAGTGCAATAAATCCATCCATCCATTAAGTTCCATTCGTTATTGTTAATGAAAGAGCTTACATGACACAAAGGAACGAAAATATTACAAAAAAGAATGTTGAATAGATTGGACCTAAATGTCGGTAAGTTACCATTGGACCAAAATTTTAGTACGTTTCCATCTGATCAAAATGTCAGTAAGTTACCATCGTACCAAAATGTCAGTAATTTTCTATTGGACCAAAATGTCAGTAATTTTTTTGGACCAAAATGTCAGTAAATTTTTTGGACCAAAATATTAGTACGTTTCCATTGGACTAATTTGTTAGATCCAAAATTTTGTTTCATTTAAGAGTAAAATATAATTTAATCTTCATTTTTCTCCTTTTTTTTTATCGTTGGAAGCATAATATTATAATAAACAATTAAAAAAATAGGGAAGCAAGCATAAGTTAAAACAAACATAATAATAAACATAATATTGATTAATAAACATAATTTGTTTGTTGCTATAAAATTTCTAATGTGACAATACTTACCCAAAATATGAGACTCAAAGAAAAATGCATAACCATTAAGTTAATCCTTACAAAAAATAAGACCCATCTTAATTTTTTCATTACCTAATGTTGTCACAATAGAAAATTTTCAAAATAAACATTATATCAATGTACAAAATAAACATTGTAACAATGTACCAATCATTACAAATTTATCCAAATTATAATAATTAGTCAAAATCTATTATAAACAAAATACAAGTATATCCTATATTTCACTTCTTTGAATCTTTGCGGTGGGGCAACCCTAGTGTGGGTATGAAGCTCATGTAATTCGGTTGGTTCATCCTATGAGGTGGTACATCTAGGAATATAATTTGAATTAGTGTTAAAAGTCTAATTGGAGGTGGTCTATACATGGTTGACAGTGGTGGAGGTATGAAGCTTGTTTCCTACAATAATTATAAATAGTGATTATTTATGCATAACATAATTTAACAACTAATTAGTTATACGTAAAAGTCACTCATAGCACTAGGAGTTGGAGCACTTCGAGTGGTAATTGGAATTGGAGCTCGAACACTTTCAGAAATAGAAGTTAGAGTACTTTTAAAATTCGTGGGAGATTGTTCAACTTGTGGAATAAATTGAGAGCAGTTAATCTCATCCTACAAATATGTAACATCTAGCATAAATAACTTGTAAGCAACAATAAAAATAATTAATCAAATTTTAAAAAATATTTTATTGGTGTTGTTGTGGTTGCATCTGAGTTACAATATTTGTTAAAATAATTATGGTTATTATTATGTTTGTTCTAACTTATGTTTGCTTCTCTATTTTTTTAAGTGTTTATTGTAATGATAAAAAAGGGAGGGGGGGATGACAATTAAATTATATTTTACCCTTAAATGAATGAAATTTTGGATCTCACAAATTAGTCCAATGGAAATATACTGACATTTTGGTCAAATGGAAAATTATCAACATTTTGGTCTAATGGTAACTTATTGACATTTTAGTTTACTGGAAACTTACTGACATTTTTGTAAAAAAAAAAAGTTACTGACATTTTGGTACAAAAAATTAATGACATTTTGGTCCAATGAAAAATTATTAACAATTTAGTCCAATAGTAACTTACTGACATTTTAGTTCAATCTATTCAGCAGTCATATTAGCAATCATTTTTGTAACATTTTCATTCATTTGTGCCACGAAGGCTCTTTCTTTAACCGTAATATATAGAACTTAACGGATGAATGAATTTATCGTATTTTTTTTTCACTTGCAGGGACTAAAATTTGAATTTTCATTTTTCAGAAATGAATTTATTAACGCTATACACATTTAAGGATGAAAATGACTATTTATATACTCAAGGTCACACATATGGAGTAACCAATCAATTGAAATAAATGAATAAATTAAATATGATTTGATTTAATTCATAGTTAATTAATAAAATAAGATATAATTAATTAATAATATATTAAATTAAATAAATGCAATCTAATGAAATAATTAATTAAATCATATCTAATTAATTATAAAATTATTTATATTAAATAAGATTTAATAAATATATAATTTAATTGAAATTTGAATAAAATCTCATATATATATATATATATATATATGAAATATATATGAAAGAGGTAAAAATCTCATATATATTTTCCTTATTCAGTAATCAAATAAATTTTTTAATTAATTTTAAATGATTTGACTAAAATAGCCAAAATGAAGGGCCATTGAGCACCGCCTGCAGCAAGGCAAGGCATGTCAGTATCTGTGACAAAGCACTGACAAGTCACCGTCCATGGGCATTATGCCCCTTCTCTTCTCAATACGACGCATCAATGAAATTTGGGTATCTTTCTATCTACGTTTCACTCATTACAACAAATCCCACATTTTCACCATTCATCAATAAATACTAAATATATTTCTACATCATCAACTCCGTTCTCTCGTTCTCACTCTCACTCTTTCCCTCGCCATCGCTTTTCTTACTCCACCACTTCGCCACTACACTTTTCTCACCACTACCCATTAATTTTCAGGTAATTTATTCATTCATTCTGTTTATAAACCAAGAAAAATTCCCAATTTTTCCATCAATCTCATTCTCATTTCTCCGTTTATTTATCACTGTTTCTCCTAATTCTGATTTAGCTCTAGCTTTTTTTGGGTTTGAAGTATTAAGTTAGTTAATTAATTAATTACAGAGTGCATGCAATTGGTTCTTTTGATTCAGGAACAATGGGGGAGCACGTGGTTTTATCTGTTCTTGACCCTCTTATAGCACCTGCAACTTTGCAACCACAACATGGTGGTGATGGTGATGCTTTAGGTTCACTCATTGAGGGTGCTACTCATGTTAATGATGTTGGGGAATGTGATACACTTGAAGAAGAAAAAGAAGACCTTATCAAAATGGTGGAATGTCGCATTTGCCAGGAGGATGATACCCTTCAAAATTTGGACATACCCTGTGCTTGCAGTGGAACTTTGAAGGTATTCTTAGACTAAACTTTCCAATTTAAGCAATGAGGAGACTAAGCAATGAAATTGAGGTTTTTTTGGATTGTTGCTTTCTGTATACATTCTTAGTAAGCAATAAGGACAGTGGATTGTTGCTTTCAATGGGAGGATGAGTTATGCTAGCTAGCAGTGAAATTCTTTGGGATAAAAGTACTAGCATGATGTTTGTAATAAGAGGGTTTCCTTTTTCTTCAATCAATGGTTCATATTTTAGAGGCTTGACTTTTCTAGCAGTTATTGTGTGTACAAGAAATTGTGGACTGCAGATTGATGTATTTCCACGTGAGATAGTTTGAATTGCTATAGTAGTATAGTTATATACTTTTCTCATAACTAATAACAGGTTTTTCTATAAAATATTATGGATTTATTATTGTTGGTCACTTGACTATTATTACTTGATCTCCGGTTCACTCTCGTCATTGTAAACTCTGCCCAGTTTGACAATTGCAATAATAGGGGTTTCTTTCTATACCAGTTTGCTCATACGAAATGTGTTCAACTATGGTGCTACGAGAAGGGTGATACAATTTGTGAGATATGCAATCAGGTGGCTTGTTGAACTCTTTGCATTAGTATGATATATCTTGTGTTAAAAAGCATTTTTTTTTTTATTGTAATTGACATTTATATTAGTTGAATTTTAGGCATTGTATATTTTAAGGAGTTTTGTGTTGATTTTGTTGTGGCTGTGTATGGAGTAGGGGTATGTGGGATACACCCAGATTATTGATAATTTTGCTTATAGATTATATAATGTAACTATTGTGGGAAACATTGTGGGAAAGCCCTGATAGACTTTACATTACATTAATAGTTAATTAGAGTATCTATTTGCAACATTGAGTCATGTATAAAAATGCCAGTGCATTTTTTTTCCTTCCTAGATGCTTGGTGTGCAGTTGCCAAGATTATGTGTGTACAATAAATTTAAGGCATAGGACTTAACTCAACCCTAAAAAATCAGCTTGGAAGGGGAGAACTGTCCAAGCCTTATAAGAACTACTAAGGTTATATCTCTACGTAATGTACCCCCTCACACCCAACACAATGAAGGTGCTGGAGGCTCATTAAGGCGGGCTACGGGTGGCCACTGGTCACAAATAAGATGGGTTTCCAACAGAATTAATTTTATGTAGAATCTCAACATAGGAAAAGGAGAATGCCCTGAAAGAGCGAAAAAAGACCCTGCAATAATAGATGGCTGTAAGTAATGAGGTGAAAGAGAGATGAATGGCTTTTAAGTACCAGAAGCTGATAAGTTGGAAAACAATTACGAAGTCATAGATATTGCATTTAGTAGTTGCTCCCATTAAGTTAGAGTTTTTAACTGAAAAATTTACTTGACTTACAGCCATTCAAACCTGGTTATACTGCAAATTCACCTGTCTGCCATCCTGGAGATACTTCAATTGATATCAGGTAATTACACCTTTTGGCTCTTGACTTGATGTCTTTCAGATGTTTTATTCTTTTTAACTTACACAGGAGTTAATGTACATGTGTTCATTCATATGTAGATATGGTGGCAAATTTGCTCGCTCTTATTTGTTTTACTTTTAGACTTCATTATGTTAAGTGAGACTAAATTTAAGAGATCTCTGATGAAAAGAGTGGAGAATTTGTTGGGGGGTTAGGTGGGTTTAAACTTATTTATTGGTATCTTCCCATTTATGCTAGTCAATATTCATTTCCTTTTTATGTAGTTTATACACTTGCAATATGAATACCTCTTGATCATGCCAAACTATCATTATCTGACTGTGAACTGTAGATCTATGATTGAACTATGATATTGTGTCTTCCTATATCGTAACTGCTGCTTGTTATATGATTTAATATATGCTTCTACATATTGTGCAGTGATGACTGGGCAACCACTACTAATCCTTTAGATTTGCACAATGCTCGACTTTTGGCTGTTGCAGCTGTGGACTACCAAGTTCCAGAGACTGAGCATGAAGATTATGTCAATGCTGGCACTGGTGGAACTACATTGTGGCACTCTGTTGGTCTAATCGTAAGCCTTTTTAATTAGTTCTTGAAGTTCAATAGTATGGTTTTCAGATGTTTTATATTAGGCATGGGAATTCAATATTCTTGGATTTTTCTTTTCTATTATCCACTGGACTACTGCACCTTTTCTGGTTATTGCCTTTCAGATATATTTATGTTAATGTATATGTGGTACCTATCCATGTATTTTTGTTGGGTCTTGGGTGTATGGTTGCCATATTAGTTTTCTTATGGTTGCTTTTCCGGGATGTAGTGTCTGATGCAGTGCTTTTAGGTATGTTGCTAATTCTTTGGAAATAAGTCCCAATATTTCTAAATCTTATGTATTAAATCTTTTTCATGGTCAGTTTCCTTAGTATTCATGTTTGGGTCTGTCCCAAAATTTGCAGTTAATGGCTCTTTTACTTCTGAGGCATGCTGCTCCCCTCTTCAATGCTGATGTGGAGAAAGCTTTAGCATATTTTTATGTAAGTTGTAATCAATGTGATTAGTCATGATGTATTTTATACAGCTGACTGATGGATTGCATAATACTTAATGTTTTCCAGTTTTTCTTTCTTCGCGCGGCTGCTGTTATCCTTCCTTGCTATCTTATGGCCTGGATAATTCGCATAATACAGCATCAAAGGCAAAGACAAGTTACTACCCTGTGCTTATTCTAATATTGAAGTATTTGTATTATTTTCATTTCTGTTTTTTCCTTTTTCATATTTTGATTAATCATATGATGCAGTTTGGTAGGCCATTTAAGATGATAAGATTTAAGTGAGAGTACTAATAGGAGTGCCAACAACATATGATGCACATGGTGGTGCACATGGCATGGTTCTCTTATCACTGGTGAAAAAAAATGAATGCTGAACTATTTTGCTCATCTATAGTCTCTACTAGAAACCTTGAAAGTTGATAGTGATTGCAGACTAAGTTTTAGAGATGAGAAATGTTTATGTCTGGATTCTCTTCTCAAGATGTGCTTATTTTAGTGCATCTTTACTTTCTGCTTTATATTTTTTTTATTGAGAACTAACAGGATCATATATTTATTTTGAATCAGCAATCAGCTGAAGAACTTGCATTTATGCTACAAGCAGAGGAACAATAAGGTTAGCAGTTTGCAATATCACCAGGACCTGTTTTTCACTGATTAATTCCCAAAAGTATTGCCCAATGCCATCCCTAATACCAAGGCCTTAGAAATTGTAGTTGGCTGATCAGTGCTGCAGCAGAATAAGATCTGATGGCTCTGCTTCTGGTTCTCCATTTGTATCTTTCTCTGGTTATATTTATATTCCCACTCTCTCTCCCTCTCTTTCTCTCTTCTAAATAGGTATATTACATACATTATCTCATCAGCCCAAATACAGCTTATGCTGTTGCGAATTGGGAAATTGATGTTAAGTGAAAGTGTTCTTCACCTATGAAAATATTTGTATAAAAATTACATTTTATTTGATATCCTTAATATATTCTGAAAATAGAATAAATTCACCTAACATGTTGCTCTGCATTTAAAACCACTTGTTTCTTTGGTTTGAATCTGCAGACTTCACTTGAACTCTATTTGCTGGCTTGTCAATCAACTTCAGGACAAGACTAAGGCCCATTTTGGTTAAACTTGTTCAGAATATTTATGGGGAAAAAATTAAGAAAATAAAATATATTCCTCTCATAAGTTAAAATTAATTTATCTAACTTTTTTTAGAAGTTCATAATAACTTCTCAAAACGTTGAGATGCATAAATTATTTTTAACTTATAGGGAAATTTTGATTCATTTGATATCGTCTTCTTCTATAAGAGCTTATTGAAAAATTTGTCAATGTTGTCTCAAAATAGAGTTTATGTGTATCATAAAAGATTATCATAGTTATGTATAAGTAAATATCGGGCATATTTTGGGTATCTTTTCTGATTTTGGTTTTCGGTACCTGTCATTTGTAACAGTTGACTAATGAAAACCGTTGTAATTAGTAATTGGTTATACCATTACTCTGATTTTTCATGTACTAATTTGAGCTTGCTGTGTGTGCGCGGGCATGCGTGTGTCTTTTTTTATTCTTGGTTGGTGAAACTGGTCCAAACTGGTGAGAGGGGCTTTTGTACGTAAAAGGGGTGTTTTTTTTGACAAATTACCGATTAGGGTGCGTTTTAAAAAATTTATGAAAATAGGGTAAGTCGTAAATAATTTTACGATTTCATTTTTTTAATTTTATCCACTTAAAATCGTAAATATTTTTACGACTTCTAAATACTTAAAATTTTAAATTTACGACTTTTAAGTCGTAAAATAAAA
>PYAF01004583.1:419212-455050 GCA_007407185.1 Glycine tomentella
AAAAAAATTAATTAAAATAAAAAAGCAATTAACATATAACTGAAGTCATAAAATAATATACGACTTATATAAAATTAATTTGGAAGTCGTATTATTTAGCATGATTTTATTTTACGACTTAAAAGTCGTAAATTTAAAATTTTAAGTATTTAGAAGTCGTAAAAATATTTACGATTTTAAGCGGATAAAATTAAAAAAATGAAGTCGTAAAATTATTTACAACTTCTAAATAGAAGTCGTAAATAATTTTACAACTTACCCTATTTTCATAAATTTTTTAAAACGCACCCCTAATCGATAATTTGTCAAAAAAAAACACCCCTTTTACGGACAAAAGCCGGTGAGAGGAGGATACAATAAACTGATAAAGTGCAGGCACAGCCCACTTAGTGAGATTTTATCCAAAACAATAATCTAAAGTTATGGCTCTTGGTTTTCTTCCTTTTTTTTCTTCTTTTTTTTCCGTGTGTTTGGGAAGAAATATTTATATGGTCTTGGATCATGATGTGGCTATAGTCTTCAATATTCATCAATCGTTACATAATACATAATCGAGTTTTTTAGGTTAGAGTTAATAAAATTTGATTATGTGTCACATGAAAATTGATCAAGATTATGGTGATCCTTGATTATGTAGTAATTTTTCACTCCCTAATATGATTTAGTGGCTCCTTCATAAAGATATTAGTCATGGCACATTTTACTCAACATCATAGGATAAGATAACTATAAAAATATAGGTTTTCCTATGTAACATGAAAGTTTACTGTAAAGAGATATGCACATGTGACATGCCGTTTTAAGCTTTTAATTTATGTGATAAGCTACAATCATTTAGTCCAAACTATTATGGTTCAGAAACTATATTATCATTGATGAATCTTAAAAGCTGTATTCGCCGAGGAAGGATTGTTTTTGAAAGCAACAGTTCATTCATTTCTTTTACTTTTTTTTTCCTTGAGAAAACGGTCAGATAATTCTTTTACTTTAATACAGCTCTAAAGTGGTCAGAAAGAATATCTTAGTTGTTAGCTATGCTCTTCAATTCACCTCCCTAAATTTCTTTCCTCTTTCATGGTTATACTTCATTAAGCATATGAAGTAACTTATTTACTGGAACCACATAAATTTATAAATTAGAAAAGAAAAAAATAGGGGAGAGATAGAGAATACAACTAGCAAGAAGATAGTTTAAGTGTGGTCCTCATGGATAAGTGAGAAAAATAAAGAGGAACATAAAGACTGGATTTAGAAGCCAAAAAAATGTGTTCTTTTAAAACTTTGAATGGAGGGAGTGGGTCTCAATGGTGATCTTTTAAAGTAAACTTGTTCTTAAAGTAGATAAATATAAGGATGCATTCATTCTTAAATTTTAGTGAAATGTTTTTTTTTAAATTATATTATTGAGGCAAAATATCCATAATCTTTATTAGAGAACCTGACTGAACACTTTTAATAGGATTTTACCTTTAAACACCTTTTTTTTTTCATCTACAAAAACTTAAACTTAAGACTTTACTTAAGGAGAACAAATTCAGTTTCAATCAAACTAATAATTTGTTGGTTTGTGAAATGTTTTTAAGTTAAGGGTAAAAAATATCCTTACACAAATTCAATACGAAACACTGCTTATTATTGTTATGCATTTTTTAAATAAATATAATAAAAATTATAAAATGAAAGAGAAATGGGCAGAAATCAATAGTGGTTGTGCTGTAGAGATGCTGAAATTTCGTTGAATAATTTTTTGTAGCACTGAGCATTTCTGTACTTGAATGTTTTAGAGATCAGTTCACTTCGGTAGAAGTGTTTTGAATCTAGGCAATACAAATAGAGGGAAGAAAAGCATAAAGGAAATCCATTGAGCACTATAAACCAAGACTAGGATTTTTATTGCATGGAGTGAAGAGCTTGGAATTCTAAAGAATGTTATCTTAAAGAAAGTGGTTGAACATGAAAGCCTGTTATTGGTTGGTTTGTTTTTTCCGGAGTGGCTGCTATTCCCTACCTTCTTCCAAAATTCTCTACTTTTAATGGCTTTCTTGTCTCTGTGCATTAGCATTCTAAATGAGTCACTTACTTCTACCTTTTGTCTTGGTTGCCATGTCACCATTCTAGTTTGGGTGACAACACATCTTACATAAGTAAACTTGATATTTAACAAACAAAATGGTAAACTTGATACTATAAATGCTTATTGGTTCTTTGGTCTTGTTTTCTAGTTTTGGATTCATTCATTAGCGTCCTTTTATTTTATATTTTAGGTGTTTTGTTTGAGTGTGTTTACTAAAATTAATTTTATAATTGATTCTGATTCTGATTAAAATTAAGATAAAGTAAAAAAAAAAAATATTTGAATGTTTTTACTGTAAAAACACATTAGTAGTAAAAGTCATATACAACTTCTGATTCAACACAAAATTTATAAAAAAAAAAAACTTTAAAAAAATTCAGGATCTAAAATCAATTTTTTAATATGAAATTAAATATGTGAATATTTACCTAAATCTAGGTTAGTCCATGATATTTTTAACGTGAATTTGGATGATTTGATATAAAACCATAATGCACTAAATCAAGTGCACCTTTTAAAGCATATTTAAATTAATCTTAATTATAGATTTGGCATTAGAGTGTGTTTAAATTTAAATTAATCTTAATTATGTTATGTATGCCGATTGTTTGTTGTTGGCAATAAGTCTAAGTGTGTCTTTAGAGCATTTTTAATAGGTGAAATTTAACTAACTCATTTTGAGTTCTTTATCTTATGTTAATTCATCTCTATTATACAACATTATAATTAAGCAATTCATACATATTTTTGTTCCAATGATATAGTTTTAAGTAACTTTTAAATTATCTATTCAAATGAACCTTAAATGATAGAAAATATTTTTTTGCTAATAAGCAACTGTTACTTATATAAGCAACCAAAACTTAATTTTAAACAAACTAATATGACACGTAGATCATCTCCAATGGTTAAAAAAAAACAATGGTGTCTAAAAATAAGCAACTAAAGTTGGAGATGCTCTTAGAGTATATTAAGTGAAAGTTATTTAAGGTTCTTACACAAGAATTACTAGTTTCAAGTTTAAATATAAGTCTTTTTTATTTATTAATTTACACCTATTAAAAAGATAGTTGGCTTAGTTAGTAACATTAAATTTATTAATAATTTATTTTATATTTTCAAAATTACTCTTAAAAATTATTAGACTTTATCATTTCACTCTTTTGGTTCGACTATTTTTTATGGGTGTTAGTCATTTTTTTCAATCCTCTAAAGAAAGATAATGAATTTATCTTATTAATTTATAACATTTATGTAAAATAATTAAGGATATTTTTGTCCAAAAATAATCAATAGAAAAGACAAATTGAGAATCTTATAAAAATAGGCAATAAACTTAAAAGAGTCTAATGTATATAGACAAAGGTAATACTTTAGTTTTTATACAGTTTCCTCATTGAAGCTTTTGACATGAAACTCTTCCACAAGGACCGTTGCCTATATAGGTAATGAAACTTTGAGATAATTGTAAGACCCATTTTAAGATGTTAGGATTGCACTGTTAAAGAGAAAACTTTTTATAGTTCTTAAATTCTATATACCATTATAGGACCCACCAAAAATTAGTTAAACAATGGTACTATGGTTGTACTGCACTATGGTGGTACCATTAGAGATACTCTCACAGTTTCACTAGTAAAAGAAAATGGTTTCTTTCGGAGAGGGGTTGTTCTGGATCACAATCACATTTTATGATTCCACTGCCTCTTCATCCAGGGTATATAATTTAGTGGGTTTAGTTTTTTGATGGAACGCCTCAGAAAAAAAGAAACAGTTCTTCCAATAAAATAAACTCAGAAGGCTGCTGATTCAAATAAACTAAGCAATATGCAGAGAATCATTCCTCTCATTGGCATATATGTTATGTCATGTCTTCAGGATATGGTACAAGGACATGGACATGTCAGCAAGGGAAAATATGACGTGGTGAACTAATAAAGAGTTTGATAACACACAAGGTTCGGTCTTCGTTTGGTGAAAAAAGAACAAGACAAATGATAGGGATGTAGGGAAACTGAATGAAAAGATACTTGGCTTCCCAAGGATATGTTGTTCCAATCAACTTTTTATTCAAACCTGTCACTGTCAGTCTTCTAAATCAGCCTTATATATTTGCTTCTATAGCATTTGCTTATGATTGGGGTGAATCTAAAACTTCCCTACATGTTCTAGGCTTCTTATGCCTTTTGCTTTTAGACTTCCAAATCCCACAGAAGATAGATAAGCTGCAGCATTATTCTTGTTGCAGAGCAACAAGAAATAGGAGACAAAGACATAACAGTTTCAAACACACCAACACCTTATTTTCTTTGCTTCAAACTGAGAAAGCTTTTATTTTCCCCCCTCCAAATTGTCCATAGCAATAGACATGATGAGTTTGTTGACTTTGAGAGGGTTCTTTGTTTTACTTTGTGTTGGGATGTTAGCTTCTCAACCATGCATGGTTTCTGGCCTGAGAAGCAAAGATCTTGCTATGCGATGGGATCACAAGCAATCACCACTTGCTCGAATAGCTCGTTTCGTAAAGGGTGTTGCAATGGAGGATTTGCAACCACAGCTGGAGTTGGCACCTGCACCTTCAATGACAACATTTGATCCTAATCAATCAAACAAAAGGACTGTTCGAAAAGGGTCAGACCCAATTCACAATAGATGTTAACTTATCATGCTGTGGCTATTTCCTTTTTGCTATGCTGCTGAGAGATGATGACAAGTGAGTTCCCTAATGAGAAGATTGCTCTTTGCTTCGTTGACAGTTTCTTAATGAGGTTGGTCGGTTTCGATGTTTCTTTTTTCACCCAATTTTTATTTTATTTTTTAGTTTTGTTGAGTCTATCTGTCAGGTGATGAATTGCAGCTGAAACATTGTGTAAAGAAATCATAGATATTGAAGAATAGCTAGATAGTTTCAAGATATTGTTAGCTATCAAATACAGAATATAGTGGATTTCTCTCTCACTTTCACTCTCTCTCTACATTTATCTATATACAAATGACTTGCTCTAGTGGCGCTTGTACTCTTGTCTGTCCGCGACCGATATGTTGACCTTTTTTCCTGCACAATACAGTAACTATCTGCTTATGGAATATAGTGGGAGTCAGACATTCAAATCACTTTTTTTTATTCACAAGCCTGAACACAATGTTGGTATCCATGCTTCCATTCAGTAAAATTAGGATGCAGTTCCCATGTGAAAAGCAGAGGAGTCTCTAGATTTTTGCTTTATTGTACCCTGCAGATTTGCTTCTTTGCACATTAATAATTGTAATTGAGCACCACTTGTGAGTTGTGATAATGCAAATCGTGATCATCAATGCCGTGGCTAGGACACTAATACCATGACGGTTTGAAATGCCTCTTTCTAGTTTCTACCTCAAGCACTCAGGTTCGACACATGTATCCAAAAGTACACTAATACCGATTCTCTTGGGAAAACAGATTACCAATGATTTGTGATTATAATTTAATTTCAATATAATCATTATAAGAGTTTCACACTGTGAACTAATAAAAAATTATCATAAATATGACTTTTAATTATTATAAAAATAACAATTTGCAATTATACAACAGTTCATGATTTTTGTATTTGAAGAAACAACAATTCATGATTGAATAATTGCATAAACAACTTTTAAACTCTTAGTATATATTAAATTCTTTTTTTCTTTTAGATTGTCCTATGATTCATACGCCAAGAAGAGGACAGATAATGATGTATGATTTGACTTTAAAATAAAATCTTTTATTTTCATCAACAAGATGTGTTATTCAGAAAGAAAAAAAAAAAAAAACCAATGAAGAGAATGAGAAGCATGCTAGTGGCAAACAAATGAGACTAGGTTTGTGTCTTCCACTAGCATGTTGAACTTGACTGTGACCAAGGTCAACATATTCTAATGTGACAGAATCTCAGCATTTCAGTTACTCTTCACACGAAGCTGAGATCTCTGGTATCTGTTCTTCCTGTGCAAATTAAACCTTATTGAAGATATCTTACGTTCAACTTGCTGCCATATCATATTCACTGCATCCCCAGGTTGGGATGGATATTGATACTCAAAGTGATGTGTAATCTGCTTCAATCTTTGCCACATCTTGCTCCACTCCTTCTGCGTGATTGAATGAAGGAGATTCAGCAGGTAGCCTTTCTTCATAGCGTCAGAGGCACGGACAAATATGGAAAAGTCTGAGTAGTCTAAGACATCTTCAAAGGGTAGCTCAATTTCATCACTTATGATCACAGGAACACAGTGGCTTACTATGGCATCAAAGAGGCGATTCGACGATGGGGTATCCCCTGCAATGTTGAGGCAGAATTTTGACAAGGCCATGCCCTGGCTTGCCTGATTAATCCCATTTCCTCCTATGCTCCCAAATGTGAAATGCACATCTTTTTCATCTTTAAGGAGGTAGTACAGTTCTTGGCGAATGGCTCCTCCCTAGAGTTTTAACATGATAATTTAATCAAAATGAAGAAAGACTCATCTGGCATAACTAGATTTAATACAATAAAGTTGACAAGGGTAGTAATGATGGCAGAAATTATGTCATTGCAATGATTCTCAAAGCAATCTTAGCAGGATGTGTATAAGGATTCCAAAGAATTGATCCTAAATCATGTGCCCGATATATGTTCATAGATGTCAAAAGAAAAGAAAATAAAATCAATAAAATTGTTTTTGAAAACAACAACCAATGTGCTTTCTTATAGTTGTACCACCTCAGAATTGAAGGCTTATATACAAGTGATGACGGACCTACTACATGTTATGATAAAACTTCCATGTGATTATATATTCAACTAATGCATCATTGTCAGCTTAGTGACACTGCTATTTATATCTTGATTTCCTTTTGAAGTTCAATAAAAATATGATCTACGGTTGACATCTTGACAGAGGTGCAGTTAGTGCCAAAGAACATGGAGTTAAAGTTTTTTTAAAAATAAAAAAAAAAAATTTAATACCAAGGACAAGAATGATATGCAGCTTGTTGCTAAAAGAGGCAGGGTGACAGTAGAATATCTGTCATGTGTCAGTTGTCTATGTTCATATCAAATTAGTTACAAGAAGGTGCCAGGGTGAATGTAAGTTCCTGGGATCAAATCTTACCTTCAAAAAGGCCCAGGCACCCGAGGTGTAGTGTGTGTGTGCGCATGCGCGCTCTTAAGATGACATGAGTGAGTTATCTACTGGTTGAAACCTGAAGGGTTTCTGAGATCTACTAAGCCAAAAAATATAAAAATGTTACAACCGGGAAGTTGTTAATTCTGATTTCCGTTCATTAACAAGTTAAGAAGGTAAAGCACCTTGACATAACCCCAATACTCAATAAAATGGAACACAAACATTTCGCTAATCTTAAATGAGCATAATCAATAATCACTTTAGTCATCAACGAAGTTACCACCAAAAAACAGAATGGAATTGTACTAATAGTCAATGTGGGAATTTTTTCATAATAAGATAGTAATGCATTAAACAGATAACATGCGTGTGGTAGAAACTCACATCTTTCCTGTATATTGCTCCCTGGAAATACACCAGTGTGGTACGTTTTTCAAATGAAGCTGATTCGGCTTTTGGTATGGTGCTTACCAGATGCCTGTAGGGGGCTATTATATCTTTCTTGATATTTGCTAATTCAGTAGGATATCTTCCAAAATCAGCAAGTACAAGCATAGCAGCACCCAACTTTCTTCTTGCATCCAACAAGCTGTTAGGATGGTGGGCTACAATTAGATGATCCTTCCCTCCTGAACGTTTCCATTCTTTCTGGCCCATTAAGAACTGTACCAATCTGTCTTGCAACATTTTGTTAAGGCTAACTTTTTCCTCTCCATTAAGCTTGGAATGCCTATTGTAACTTAGAGATGAGAAAAATGGCACAAAAATAACATCTGCTTGACTTGAATCCTGCACTCTAATTGCAATGCAAGGCTGGCTAACTTTTGATGACAGAAGATCAAGGGTGAGCCAGTATTCCATGCTGTGCTGCAAGTTCAGACCACCCGGATAGTGTGGGATATGTTTGGGGTTATTCACCTCGGGCCATGTTTGATTCACACTTCTCTTCCAACCCAATAACCCGAAGTGAAATTCTGGAGGCAAGTCATACATGAATACTTTCAATAGTGGTCGAGTTGGGTAGGATGCCATATTCGTCTGCTGTCCTACAGAAGTCGTTTTCTGGCTCAAATCGGAAGTTTGACAGTCAGATTCTCTGGGATTTTGTGATTGAAATTTTAAATCCCCAGAAGGGTAGGGAGGGTGTAAAACTTGTTCTCTCTTCAAATTGGGCATGAAGTAAAGTGACGCATTATTGACAAGAATAAGTTCTAACACTGATCTAGGTATCAAAGAATGACTGCTAAACTGGAGCAGGAAAATGGAAGACAGGACCAAAAGGAACATAGAAATGATCATCACGCAAAATATAAACCTGGAGTGAACCATGATCTTCTCTGACATCGTTGAAGATCAAACAAGGTCCAATGAAGCAACCTCCTACCAAACACAGCAAATAGAACAAAACACCAAATGAAAACAGAGCAGCTCAAAGCGTAAGCTATTTCCACAAACACACAAAGCAAAAACCTTGATGGGGGTTATGGTTTTAAAAATTAGCCCTCTTCAATCTGCATCCAAAGCTCAAATCCCTCAAGCACAATTAATGTCTTCTCAACCTTCTACAGTGTTGGAGAAGATCTCCAACAGTTCTCAATTGGACTTGCCACATACAAAGAAATGGGAAAACCCCTATTTCTTATAGAACACATTGATGAGGTATAGCATCAACCATCAACCAAGAATTCCTTTGAAATCCAACCTTTGTTGAGCCAAAACAAAACTACCAACAAATAAACACCCCCCCCCCCCCCCCCAAAAAAAAAAAAAAAGTTCTCAGCTTCAGCATTCCAAAAACACAATCTTAGGATATAAAATCATAAGAAACCCAAGAAAACTGAAGAGGAATTGGCATCTGGGTAGACATGAATTGGTTGAAAAAATGAAGTTGTTGGGTTGAGAAAGAATGGGTACCTGAGATTGAGGTTGACACAGCACTTCACTTCATCACTGTGCTGTGTCTTCGCATTCAGACATCGAGTTGAAAAAGGAAGAAACTTTCTTGGCAAAAGTTTATGTTTTGTACTTTTGTTTAGCGGTGCACGCCCAACGTGTGCGAATTGATAAATGCGAGTTTCATCACACTCATTTATTCTTTTTCCATTCTCAACCTTTCTTGCGGAATTCAAATACCCATCAAATAAATGCATAGAACTATTAGTAAGTAAGCAAAAAAATATTTATATTCTCATTTATGGCTGCTCATAATGAGAAATTAAAGGAAGTAGGGAACACTCTTTCTGTCTGTTTCTGACTTAGTTATCACATTACACCTTCAATATAATTCTAGTTTAATTTCTCTATATTAATAACTAGAATTATTATTAATATAAAATTTATAACTTTATCATTTGGTTAATAGCATAATTTTTTTAATATTGTCAATACATACACTTTTTTGCTGACTTAAAAGTTTATGTGAGTTAGGTTTAATAACTCATTAGAGTTAATATAAATCTAAAAACTCAAATAACGATTACAATTTACAAATATACTTATAAATTACTTACATTTTTATATTAATAACAATAATTAAAGACATTTTTTTGAAATATAATTTTGTTCTTTATCAATTAAACTATTTGTTGGCATCAATATAGAGGAATGATGCATGTTACCAACTATGAGACCTGTCCCCACTAAATAAATTTTTTACTTGAATTTTTTAAATAATTATTATTTTTGTCCCATGAAAAATTAAATATTATTCTCATAAAATATATTTTTTTAAATAAGAGAATGTAAAAATAAAAGAGAAAATAAATTGACATTAATTTTATCCATTTTATCTTGTTAAAGTTGTAAAAGGTTAAATATTTTGATTTTTTATTATAAAATTGTGTATTTTACAAAAACTTATAATATTTTTTGTCAAGTCAAAATATAACGGACTATTTCTTTACCCCAATAAGAAATTATTTGCATCTGTCACTATCAGTACATATAATTTTTTACACTAGTTAGGTTTTATGCCACCAATTAGGGAATTATTTAAGTTTAACATTTGAAGGATTAGGGTGTCTCATTGTGTCAAATAAATTTTGGCGAAAAGTCAAAATCTTGATTTGCACAAAGGATTGTGGAAAATAATCTTACCATGAAGAAACAATGGATTGACTAGTGATGGTTACTTGCAAACGCCGTAGAGTTAGAGACTTTTCTTCACGAATCACGATTTTGATAGTTTTGTACTATTTCACTGGGATATTTCTAGGTGCTATCTATTAGGAATATGAATATAAATTTCCACCTAAGAAATAGAGAAATTAAATCTAACTAGAAAAAAAGGGCTTTGAATACATGCTCTAAATAATAACCTATGGTTTTTATTGCTATTGTTTCATGCAGTAAATGAACAAGACAACTGTAAAGTAAGCGCATGAGAAGGGAACCTTATTCTCTTAACTTGATACACCACCTTATTTATATTTTTAGAATGTATAATAAAGTATGCTGCATGCTTTTATTGTGGATTTATGCATCATTTTGACATTTTCTCTATTTTTGGTAGTTCAGAAAATAGAAAATACTATGAAATTAAGGAATACCATGAACTCCTAATCCTATTCTATTTTGTTTCACATAATTCCATACACTATCTCGAGAATAAAATAAACTGATGGACCACTTCCTTTTACTTAATTATCTCCTGCTACTAATTATTTATATTTTCGTATGCATAACAAAACAAGGCAAATTATTAGAGAACTTTTTCGGCCAAACACAGGATGATAAGGTTTCACGTGTCTACCGACACCATGTCAAGAAACTTTTCTTTACTGAAGTTTCTTATCTTATATTTTCTGGGCCAGGAAAATTGAAATGACAACTTAATCACGTTGTCTAATTTACCTATTGGGCAGAAGAACGTCATAATAATAACAAAATTTACATTCGCTTTGTTCGTAAGAAAGAGTGGTCTCAACAAATAATGGTAATAACGATGTGTCACTACTTTTTAAGGTCTCTTATATTTGCAAGAAGCCAATAATATGTTCACTCTCTTCTTTTTCTTTGTTGGGTTACTCGCTCTTTCGGCTTGCCCATGCAAAGTAACAGGGCCTAGAAACTGATAGCGGAAGTAAATAGTTGCTATTCTCATCTCCAAAATTGTTATTTCCACCCCTACTTTTAAAAATAACATGTAAACAAATTCATACCCCTATCAGATTTCCCTAAACCCCTCCTTCTTCTCCTTCTCACACTCTGCAACCCCACTTCTTCCAACCTCCTCTCATTGCTCCTTCCATTTTTGTGCCCAGTTGTGTTTAGTTGCTTCATTTTCGAGCCCCTTAACTCTTATCATTATCATTGTTGTGTACATTAACAAAGATGTTTTGTTTTGTTCCAATGGAAACATGATTCCATTTTATTAAATCTACAAAAGAATCACATTTCCATTCAAGTTAAATAAGAACACTATTGTAGAATCGTACTTATGTTTTGTCATTTGCATATATCATAACAAAAGTATGTTTTTCACTGTATATCTCAATTGAGACAAACAACAGGAACATGTTTTCTTTATACATTTGTAAAAAGGGTATATTATGAATAAAAATTAAACACATGGGGTGAGAATAGCAATAGGAGATGAGAAAAGCAATTATCCAGTTTAATGATTTCAATGTATAGTCCATTAAAAGAAAAGGCTTTTTGAAGAAGAAAAAAACTCTTCACCAAAGCCATTTATTTATATATCTATAAATCTACATCTGTATGTAGTGGATTTTGGTAACGTACGTACTCTTATTTTTTAAAATGAATGCGTTAACAAATTATAATAAGATAATATCTTAAAATACACAATCATATATATATATATATATATATATATATATATATATACTATTAAACAAAGTCTTCCTTCCATGCGTGTCACATTTTAAAAAAAAAAAATATTAATCACTCCTAAAGTTTTATGAAATTACACAAATATCTTCTATTTTCTTAACCATTATAATAACCTTCTTTACAGGCGTTAGTGTAATGAATAATAATGTGCTAGTATAATTAATGTTTTCAAGCATTAAGCGGGTGTTAGTGTAACATATAGAGTGTCAATGAAATGTTTTCAAATATAAAGTGGTGAAAAGTGGCCCGTGGCATGATGCTATTCACATTTGAGATGTGTCCACTTTGAGCGCTACCTATTCACTAGGCATGGTTGAGGACGAGTATGTTGTTTCTTGTCTTGTCCTTGCTCTGCTCACCAACATTATTCTCGTCCAGGATTCCTAATGGAGACAAAATTTTGTACTCATCTTCTTCCTAGTTCGAGGTCAGTTATACTCACCCTCTCCCCATCTTTGCCTACCAAAAATTGTTACTACATTATAATAATATATTTGTACATATTTTCTGTCTAATTTTAATTCTAAAACTTATTTTAGATGTCATTAAATTGAATAAAGTTGTCATAATACGATGATTCATAAACATAAACTCAACACATTATAATACAAAAAATTGTCGAGTTTTATAAAGAGATTAAATAAATAAGAAAATTATAATACGTATATATTTCGGGGATGAGACTGGATGAGGCATGTAGTTATATACTCATCCCTATTTTAAAAAGTTGGATAATATCCGTATCCAATCAAAGCAAATATTTTCTATCAAAATCATGACGGATTGAGGAGGATACCCACATGCATGGAGGTTCTTGCCATCCCTAATCACCACTTTTGTTAACGTTGTCTGACCCCATAGAATAAAAATTTATTTTTGAAATTTGAGGGACTAAAATATATTTTTTTTCAATCTAGGAGACTAAAAAAGAATTTATCCAAGATTAAATAGATTTATTTGTTTTTATATGTTTTTTCTTTCACTTAATTTTTTTTATTAGCCAATTATAAGTTGTTCATTTTTGTTAGTGGGAGATTCGAACCCACAATCTCTTCCTTCCTTTATTCAGACATTTTTTTTATTATTACCAAGTCAATCTTATAACTCCTACAAAATATAATTTTTGAAAAGGTCATTTTAAAAAATAATTTTATTAGGATCAAATCTAAAAAATAATATACTATAAAAACAATAATATTTTTAAAAAAATTCTTTTAGGTTTAAATTCTTTTTTAGTCATTTGAATTTAGTGGTTTTTTGTTTTTTGTCCTTGCAAAATTATTTTTTATTTTTAGACCATGCAAATTATGTTTATTTTATTTTTAATCCTTAAAATACTTGAAATAACACTTTGAACAATAAAAAATCATTTTTTAAAATGCTATAAGGATGAAAACTAAAACAATTTTTTTTTACAAAAATAAAAAACAATTTTACAAAAATAAAAAATTTACTAAATTATGAGAACTAAAAATGTATTTAAATTTCTTTTATATATTTTGTATGTATTTAAATTTCTTTTATATATTTTGTATGTCCCATGTGTAATTTTTGTAAGTATCACTGATGCATATGCCAGAATCTACACGCAGAAGTACTATAGGGAAGTTAAGAGAATCACGAGAAACAAGAATTAAAATAAGATTGGATCTACATATCCTATTGCCTACATAACATGTCTGTCGTAATAATACATATTATAATCAGAAAAAAATTATAAAATAACTTCATTATATATAATACTCCAAAAAGTACAATGACAAATATGATTGACTAATCAGAAGAACACCCTCTTATACTTGTTTAGGAAAGGGAGTAACATATAGGTTTCTTCATGAAATTAATAATTGAATTAATTTCATGGTAGAGAACCAGATGGTATATACCCAATTGTAGTAGGTGCTCCCCAAAGCATATAGCAATGGCCATATATATAGTTTATAGTTCCACTTTGAGTAATATAAAATTGTAGGTGAAATCATGTTTATAATTTCAATTTTCAAGGGCATTTGGGTCCTCCACGCTTGGTCTTCCAGTTGTTGTAGCAGGGGCACACAGACTTATTGCCATAGTAGCCAGGAGGAACACAAAGGCACGCTTTGCAGCATTTTTGGCAGAAGAACATGCACGGCTTGTGGTATTGTGTCTGGCTACATCTTCTTGTGCATTCAGAAGGGCACTCTGATATATATAAAACCAAATTCAGAAATGTTAATCATTAGATCACACTTAATTAATTCACATAATAGAAAGCAAATGAGCTGAAAATATTAGATCATTTGGTAAATCTGAAGCAACTCTAGGTTCATGAAGCATGGTAAGCATATAATACAACAAAGTGTGCAAAAAATGGAGTATGATTACTCACGTGAGCTCCTTAGACTCCCAGGTCCATAACTCCTCTGCAAATTAATGGAAAAAAAAAATCAAGATATGAATTTTAAGTCTCGCAAAAGGCCCACTAATCAAGAGAAATTGTTATGTGATCTCATACTACATGTAGTTTGACTAATTTCTACGTGACATGTTATTAACATTTTCTTTTAAATTAAAAGTAAAAGTGTAATTACGTGTTATGAAGAAATTAATCAGATCATATGATCTCAGACTATATAATAATTTCTCAGCAATTAGGAGACCAAGAAAGAGGTGGAAAATGCTCAAAATTAACAAAGAGAAGAGATACTCACTCCATCCAAGTGATAAGCAGAATCTGTTGCCATAACCTGGAACCATATAGTAAAAATTTAATTTAAAGCAAAATTCATAGTTAGAGCATATAGCATAAAAACAATGGTACGTACATGCAGCAATGTTAGTGAATAATAATGAATTATAGTATTTTAGAAGGGACAAATTAACTAACCTGAGTTGTGATCATGGAAATGCCAAGGAGTGCCAGAAGCAGAACACATACAAGCTTAGCCATGGCCATTGCACTTACACAAAAGGGTCAGTCTAAGACCTAATTGTGGAGAAAGAGAGAAAAAAATAAGACACACTAAAAGAGTGTGGGGAAAGTGGTTTGAGGGGCCTTTGTTTTAAGAGAACCTAAATTGGTTTGGTAATTTTGGTTTGATTCAGATGAAGCGGTTGGATGGGCTATAAATAGATGCGGTTAGCTTTTAACTTTGAAACCAGCAGCAGATTGGATAATTGAAGTTTTGGATTCCCCACCGTTTATTATTTATTATAAATAGTAGTATTGTATTTATTATGTGTACCGGTTTTTAATGATAACGTGAGCTTCTTGTACCTTTGATTGCTATCTATGCTAGTACCATCTTATCCCAATTTTTTGCACCATTCAATTATCTTATTTTATTTACTAGCTGTTGATGCTGCTGTATACAAAATATTTATTCTTGACAAATACAATGCATAACTCTTAAAATATTGAGAGAGAAAATAAATGTATATGTGAAATCATTGTATGGGGAAAGTAATAAGATGCTATAATAAAATTTTTAACAATATAAAAATATATATAGATTTTGTACGCGTGAAGTAGTATTATTTTTCTACAGAAAAAAATTATATATTCATGAAAAGTATAAAAATATAATATTTCATTTCATTGCAACTTGCCAACTTACAAGAATATATCAACCAATCTACTAATAAACAATGACAGAAAGGGAAGCATTAATGTCAATCGAGTCATAATTCCTTTTCTCCCCTCTACTTGAATTAATCGTTAATTTGAATTAATTAATAGATTAAACTACAATGTAAATCATTGTATCTTGTATATCATATAGAATACTTTTCCCATGTTGTATTTGTGATCTTAACCTCTTTTTGCATAGCTTTCTATAATGCAAGTTGCATATAATAAATAATCTTCACTCTTTCTACTCATCTAAAAAAATTAATGAAGAGTATCTATTGATTTTTTTCAGTTTTTATTTTTTAAATCAAATTTCTAAATTATTAAATTAACATGATATTTAAAGTTATTTTGGATAAGATCACCCAAATTGATGATACTAATAACAAAACTCAATTCTAAAAAATAAAGTCATTATGAATCTATACATGCTAATTTGAAAATTCAAAACATAGCTTAAAAGTAAAAAGGTTGGAGGACAATTTTATTTATGAAAAACTATTTTTGTTGTGAAGGAATCAACACAACTACATCGTTTCATGATTTGGAAATCATTTAGAAGTGGCATGGGAAACCAACCATATCTGTGGTGCAAGAAACAAAAGACATTTATTATTACTACTGTGGTTGTTTGTGGTTGAAGAGGGAATTTGCAATGAGATCGAAAAATGCATGCATGTGATGTGAGAAGCTAATAGAAAAGATTAGTGACAATATGAGGAGGAGAGATTAGTAATTTTGAGAGGGGTGCAAATGGAGGCCGATCACATGGTAGGGTGGTTAAGAGTGGGGTCACAAAGGGAGTGAGGGCTGTATAATTGAAAAGGAAAGAAGGGTAAGCCATGTGCATGAGTGCATTCGCACATGACTCAAAAGATAGGCCAAAAAAAAGGACAGCAATGCGCACGATACGCTGTCACCCCTCAATTTCCGATGTCAATCACTTGGAAGTTGGAGGAACCTGCGGAAGGAAGGACTTAAGCATTCACATCACATTCACCTCATCTTTCTCTTTTGGGCTTTTGCAATTTACACTCATACTAGCTAGTGGGGTGGCCCTTCTAAGTTACAACTTTTTTTTCCAGCCCATGCTATGGAAGCTATTGTTTCATTTTTGTTTTGCTCACTTTCTTTTTACAACTACAACAACAAAGCCTTATCCCACTAGCTGTGGAGACTTTGACCAAGCTGCCACACTTTAAAAAAAAAAAAAATACCTGAATGTTACGCCCACAGGATTTTTTACCAGACTGCCACACGGCCTATTTCGTTACGCCCTCCAGCGAAATAGGTATGCTTACATGGCACGATTCTGGTGGCCACGTAATTCGCTAAAGCTCCAGCAAATTACGCAGGCAATAACTGTCAGAAGTACGTGGGCGACACGTATTTCGCTGACCCGTTTAGCGAAATACGTGTACTTTACCAACAAAAAAGTGACCATTACGTCCACGTGGCAGACGTGGTGTAACATCCTCAAAATTATATATATTAAGTTATATACATAATTAAATTATGAAATTATTGGTTAAAAAAAATATACATATATATAATATAAAATAAATTCAAGCCCAGCCAAATATTATAGCTTTCCAGCTAATTATATAGTCATTAGTGTATAAAATCTTTCTTTAAAATATTAAACAATTGGTGGTGTAGTAGATATATTTTACCTTCAGTCAATCACAAGTCATACTTAATTATTTTAGGAAACATGAAATACACATGGCAGAAAATTACGTATGATTAAAAAGATAATCTTCAAAGGCATTAAATGAAGAGAATCTTGCTTTATACATATGGATATAGGCAATTGAAGTTCAACATTCGGTGAACTACCACGTATTTGAAGCCATAAATGAAGGAATATTTGAAATGATTAACTTAGGATAAAAATCTCCAAAGATAGTTACCTTGTAACCAAACTAAATCCTAACCCGGTTAAAACTTAATTAAATCACTTAAAACCTAACTAAGTAAACTAGTATAAATACCCTTGCATTCAGAAAATCTCTAAACAAAAACTTTCAGCTCCCACTCTTCATATTAAAACCTTTATTTTCTACCACCTTTATATTTCTTCTTTCCTTCACGTAAAAACTTTCTACCTTAAAATTATTCTAGAAATTCTCTACTCAGTCCATCAGACTTGTTGAAGATAGGCTAGGCTTCAATCTCTAGTTAAGAAATTATTTGGATTAGTTTACATGTTTAAAAGGTACACATTTATGGTTACTATTTTAGGTTGGAATTTCATGTTATCAAAAGGTATTTTATGATGTGAAAATGTTAATTTAAATCATATGATAGGTGATGATTTATAGGCTAAAGTATTAGTAATGTTTGGAAGTAAACTGGGTGATTTTTGGTGGTGATTTTGATGATATTCGGACTGTTTTTATTATTTTATAGTATTTCAACTATTTGACCCCGGACATAACCATTTCAACTATTTAAAACTGGACATAACCAATTCAGCTATATGAACCCGGACATAATCATTTCAGCTATATGAACCCGGACATAACCAGTTCAGCTATATGAAACCGGACATACCCATTTCAGCTATATGAACCCGGACATAACCATTTCAGCTATTTGAACCCGGACATAACCATTTCAGCTATATGAACCCGGACATAACCAGTTCAGCTATTTGAACCCAGACATAACCATTTTAGCTATATGAACCCAGACATTACCATTTCAGCTATATGAAACCGGATATAACCATTTCAACTATATGAACCCGGACATAACCATTTCAGCTATATGAACTTGAACATAACTTTTTCAGCTATTTGAACCTAGACATAACCATTTCAGCTATTTGAACCCGAACATAAACATTTCAGCTATTTGAACCCGGACATAACCATTTCAGCTATATGAACCCGGACATAACCATTTCAGCTATATGAACCCGGATATAACCATTTCAGCTATTTGAACCCGGACATAACCATTTCAGCTATTTGAACCCGGACATAACCAATTCAGCTATTTGAACCCGGACATAACCATTTCAACTATATGAACCCGGACATAACCATTTCAGCTATATGAACCCATATATAAGCATTTCAGCTATTTGAACCCGGATATAACCATTTTAGCTATTTGAACCTGGACATAACCATTTCAGCTATTTGTACCCGAACATAACCATTTCAACTATTTGAACCCGGAAATAATCATTTCAGCTATCTGAACCCGGACACAATCATTCCAGCCATACTAACCCGACATCCTAGCAAAAAAATAAATAAATTAAATTTAAATTAAATTAAATTTAAATTAAATATATATTATGGTTTTGTTTGTGTAAGCTATGGTAGCCTAACCATATTTCTTTGGTACATATGATATGATGATTCGAGTTTCCAAGTCAAGTTCGAGATTTGTGAAATCGGACCTATGATACTACAACTATAATAAAGATGTAGAGAGATCAAGTGTTAATACATGGAAATTCATGCATGATTAGCGTAAGACGGCCGCGACATTCCTACATACTGTACATATGTAGAGGCCATGTGCACCTGTGACCATTTCATTTCATGCATTCATATAGTTGCTTAATCATTTTATGGATTCATTTGAATATATTGATTATTTACTAACCTTCTAACGTGTTTGATGGTTTAGATTTGCTTACTGAGAAATTTATTTCTTACTAGATTTGTCCAATGTTTTATTTTAGATGGCATCAATCATGTTGTTCCTTGATGCACTGGACATAGCATGGTATATTGATGAAGTCAGAAATTGCTATGTAGTAACTATGCAGCCTGTCCTGCGTGCCCACATCTACTTCGGAGCCCATTTTCCGATTTCTGTTTTTAGTGAAGATTTTAACCCATCCAACCCCTTTTTGCAATTTGCTCCTATGTATCTGAACCCGGCCACAGATCCCATAATTGTGTTCAATGAAGAGGATAACACTGGAGAACATGTTTGAATAAGGATAAGGGGTTGTGTATTTTGTAAATAAATAACAGTTTTTGTAGAACTATGATATTAGGATGTAATATAGAAATGAAATGTAATGAAATATGATATATATATATATATATATATATATATATATCTAGTTTCTTTTTGTTTCTACCTCAATTACATTTTAAAAAATGATATAGTACGTTACAATTACACACATTAGATTATTTAATAAATTTAAAGAATTTAACCTTAATGAGTATATAAATAAGTAAGTAAATAAATAAATAAATATAATATATAGAATAATTTTTAGGTTGTTACACGTGGTCGTATTTCGCTGCAGGGCCCAGCGAAATACGCCACGTGGAGGCCTTTTTAAACCACTTCCCCCCCTTCATTTTTTCACTCCTTCATTCTTTCCTTTTCACTCTAAAATTGTGAAAGAGACCGTCCGTAACTTTTGCTTCTTTTTGTTACAAGTAAGTTCTCATTTTTTATTATTTTGTTTGTTATTTATTTTATTGTATATATTTTATTAATATATAGGTATTAGGTTTGAAACATTAGGTTAGAGGATTTGTAGTTAAAAATTAGGATTGTTAATTTTTTTTCTATTATTTATTATTGTATTAATGATTATTATATACTGTATTTTGTAGTCTTTAATATTTGTAATTTATATTATAATTCATATATATATATATATTTACTTTTGTTGAGTTATTTTTGTAGAGTTATTTTTTGTAATAATTATTATTGTAATAATCATTATTATATATTTTATTTTGTAGTCTTTAATATTTGTAATTTATTATATATATGTAATTTATATTATGATTGTTTCGTTATTATAATTAAAAAAATTATTATTTATTTATTGTATTTTATTTTAATGTATTTATTTTATTAATATATACGTATTAGGTTTGAACCATTAGGTTAGAGGATTTGTAGTTAAAAATTAGGATTTTTATATTTTTTCTATTATTTTTATCGTATTAATAATTATTATGTATTTTATTTTGTAGTCTTTAATATTTGTAATTTATTATTTAATTCATATATATATATATATGTTTGTAGAGTTATTTTTTTAATTTTTATATTTTATTGTAGAAAATAATTTTTTTAATCTTTATTATTTAAGTAATTTTTAAAAGTATAGGTTTTAGGATTGAAACATTAGGATGGAAGAGCATGAAGATACGCCAGCACCTCCAGCGACTGAGCCTGCATTGAGTGTGATTGACTCGAGCCCATCTGTCCGCACTCTTTTGACGTTACAGGATAGACACATTTCCACGACTGTGTGGAATTCTCAGGGGGATCCAACGGCGCGCGATCGTGTCCTTAATGTGCGACATGCTGCTACACATGATCATCAGACCATACCTGAGGACATTCACCCGTGGCTAGTACAAGCGGGTTTTTACCATGTTGCGCGTCTGCGCAACCACAAGGTAACCGTCATTTCCAGCAGTTGATATGGTGTTACGATTGTATTTAACGTATAATGTACTATTTCATATTGATCACCACCTTGTGTTCGGTGCTAGTTGAGCGATGGCGCCCTGAAACAAGGACATTCCACATGACTATGGGTGAGGGGACCATCACCCTAGAGGATGTACACCATCTGTTGGGGCTGCTGACAGATGGTGAGGTGGTCTTAGGTCGCCACGGAGGACACAACTATAGGGAGATAGTTGGTGAGCTTTTAGGGGTTCAGCCAACTGCAGGTCGTGATTTACATGGAGGATTATTGGGCCTGCACTATTTACGGGAGCAGTTCGATGATTATACCGTCCATGCTGACATTGAAGTTAGACGTGTCAGATACACTCGCACACTCATTTTGTGCATCTTAGGTGGGGTGTTGTTTGTCGACGCCACTTCCGGCTTTGTGCTAGCTTGTTATTTGCTTTTTCTGGATGATTTCGAGCGCACAGGTAGTTTCAGTTGGGGATCTGCTGTGCTAGCGTCGTTGTACAGGGAGTTATGCAGGGCTACACGTGCAACACAACGTGATATGGGTGGATGTGCACTGTTGTTGCAGCTGTGGGCTTGGACCAGATTCCCCACTATCTCACCTGACCTGTCGCCTATTGACGATCAAGATGTTTTTCAGCACGAGATTTATGGCCACAAGTAATGCAATTGTAGGTTTGGAATTATGGGTAGTTGATGTTGTTGTTGTTAATGCTTTGTTGTTGCAGGTTTAATGTGTATGCGACGTGTCAGACCAGATTCAGCCATATACGAAGATATCGTCATTATATGGATGTCATGTGTAGGAGAGACATTCGGTGGAGGCCGTACGATATTGTTTACCTAGTTCATGCACCAGATGTTGACATGGCTAGGCACTGGTTGGCCGTTGGGCCCTTAATTTGTTATGAGATCGTAGTATACCGACAGCCAGATCATGTTCTGCGGCAATTTGGGTTTCACCAGCATATCCCAGAGGAGCCGATTAATTGTAGTGAGTTGCTGATGATCAATATAACCGGCAAGACTGAAGTGGATTGGAGGCAGCGACATGGGTTCTTCATTGCCCTTGGCAAACAGAGATACCCTTGTGTTGCAGAATGTGACTCCTATGAGGCGAGATGGTTATTTGTCCGTGAAAAGTGAGTACATGCAATGGTACTACTCTGTGACATGTCGATGGATGACTCGGAGAGCTACATTCAATGTACATGTGGTTAGTATGTTATTTAATATCCTCTTTCGTAATATTTACATATTATTATGCATGCATACTAATGCTTGATATGCAGATTGATCGTGCTGAGATAATTGTGCACATGGCATCGCCTGAGCCGCAGGCGCAGCAGGCATTCGACATGAGTCAGGTGTATGACAAGGCACTGTGTCTTCTTGTTGCATGTGATGACTTGGACAGAGTCACAGATCCTGGGGATATTGCAGCTCCACAAGTTCATCGTCGAGACTGAGGCACCGCCACCAGTGGTTCGTACTAATCGGCAATGCCCGTCACGAGGGGTTGCCCCTCCACCACTCAACCCCGCATGTTGCTAATACACCCGTCATTGTACCACCCGTGCCTCCTCGTCCTCCCGGCATTTTCTACGCACCCGGCTACCCTTTCGGACCATCACAGCAGTACTTCTGGCCCACACAGTTTCAGCCAGGATCGTCTAGCAGTGCACAAGGCACGTTTCCTCCATCGCAGTACCCTTCATGGTTTACAATACCTCCGATGCCGCAGCATGGGTTTGCCTTTCCATCGTATCCTATATATGTAGCTGGCGCTAGTTCGCAGACCCCATCAGCCTCGATAGATATGTATAGGCCTGCACAGCCGACATCAAAGCCGAACCTGGTATTTACAACTCCCATTGCGGCCTCGACACATCAGATGCATTCCCCACCATCCGGCAGTCGTTGATGTCATCTGTCACCTTATGAGCATGACATGCCACGATGTGGTGGATATCATGGAGAGGGTGGAGATGATCAATAATACTGCAGTTATATTATGTTTTCTGACTTTTTTGTGAGTTTAATTTTCATGGACTTTATTTGTTGGATATTTGTTGTTTATTAATCGTGTTGGATATTTGTTGTTTATTATTCGTGTTGGATATTTGTTGTTTATTAAACGATGTTTGCGTTCATGGATTACACATCGACAAATGTTGTTTAGCGGAAATGATATACGATTTCAAAAACATTAACTTGCAAAATAAAATACAATTCATACGTACACATCAATGATCCTGGAACTGTGAAGGACAATTCCGCCTATTGTGAGCAACCACCTTACAATAACCACATTTACTTCGACTGCTCGATCCTTCCCTCGTATCCATTTCATTGCGAATGCGTGTAGACTTAGGTCGTCCTCTTGTGCGTCTTAGCGAAACATCTGGGATTATCGGTGGCTGTCCAATTGGTGGTACGAAGTCCTCATTTCCAATTGGACACCATTGCGCTGAATACACTTGAGATTGATACGTAATACTATACACATGGTCTATATATTGTGTGGGGCATCGACGTGTATAGACCGACAAGTTGCAACCACATGACTACAAAGGAACCTCAATGCAGTGAACTCACCACACTGACATTTTCTTTTCGATAATGACACCAACCATTTCTTCCCTCCCTGATGAGTACGTATGTTGTACGACTCTTGCACCTCAAATCTTGTATGCAGTACGTCATAAGCAGTTACTGAATGTGTCGCGGATTAATCTATCTTCGTCAAATAGTTTTGCCACACTACTTTTGCGAATTGATTACCTCTCGTCAACTCTTCACGGTCCTTTTGACAATGTTGCAAAAAATATGACACTAGTCGAGCGTATGTGAACCGGACAAGTGACGTGATAGGAAGGTTTCTAGCGCCTTTAAGTACCTTGTTGAAAACCTTAGATAGATTAGTTGTCATATGCCCAAACCTTCATCTCTCTTCATCATAAGCTAGACTCCACTTCTCCTTTGGGATTCGATCAATCCACACGACTATTTGAGGACTTGCTTCTTTAGATTGGTCTAAGCCAACATCAAAATCCAACCGAGAAGTTGTGTAACCTACACATACAAAAACACGTAAATATTATGTGATACAGAGGTTGACATTCATTTGCATTAATATTAATACATACCTAACTTCTTCAATTGTTTCTTCAACATCATATTCTTGAACTTGTGATTGAAATTGCTCACAAAATGCTAAATGCAAAATACATGGTATGCCCTGGGTGGTTGCCATCCGAGTTCTACATTGTTTACGACTGCCAAAATGCCCGCATGCCGATCGGAAATAAGACATATCTCGTGTTTCTACGTAACATGAATTCAGATTAGTGCCAAGAACCACAACCAATTGTCAATATTCTCACTGGAAACAATCACAAATGCAATTGGAAGGACGTAATTGTTGACATCAACTGATGTTGCAACGAGCAACGTGCCACGATATTTCGCATACAAATGGGTACCGTCGATGCTGATAACTGGCTTGCAATAGTTAAAAGCATCACAACATTGCTTAAATGTCCAAAACACCCTGTTGAAGACTTTAGCAGTCCCATCCAATTGCCTTTCAATGAAATGATCCATCGTTTCCAGCTTATTGGCAAGAATGCGTAAGACTCATCCCAATCCCCGAACACCTTCACAACAGCCTTTTGCTTAGCCTTCCATGCCTTCCTGTATGATATATGAAATCCGAGCGTTGTCGAAATCCTTTCTTGAATTAACCCAATTTTGACACTCGGGTTTTCCCTAATCATTTCTGCATTTCATTAGACAATGACATGTTACTTAATTTTGCAACAAAATATAGACTATGAGTAACGCATGTTACTGAATTTCATTACCCAACGTATTTCAATTACCTAGGATCAACGAACATATGAAATTTGAGTCAAGTTGTTTGTGATCTTGCTAGAGATTATGAGTAATGCACGTGTGTTGGTTGTTCCATATGCCTACAATTTATTATGTGCCACCCTTTTCTTCGTATACCCTCATCCTCCATTAACAACCCTTATTATGATTTTCACAAACCATTATAAGCCTTCTCGTATCACTTTTAGCAACGACGGTGGTGCGATGCTCGGCCATACAGTATTGTTTTATTGCGATTTGCACATCGAACTTGCTCTGAAACACCTGACCCTTATATAGCTCTTGACTTATCTTCCAGTTAGGTATTTGTACTCCTTGCATGTCGTCTACCTTCTCATCTGGGTGTGCTCAATTAATATTCGTGTAATGGCTTATGTTAGACCAAAATACATTTGTCTCTCCTGTATAATGAGACATTAAACACATTGTTATATTAAACTCGCAACCACTATTAACACAACTAAGTGAGGGGTATTTTGCGGCCATACCTTGATCCGGAAGTGGAGCTTGCATTCCGACAATACCCGGAGAAGGCATTGCAAAAGAACGATTGAAATCACAGTCTACATCCATATCCGATAAGTCAGTATCTGAAACAACACCTTCGTCAACCTCTTCCTCCAAACTATCCATGGCCCAAGCTGCTTCTTGCTCCAGCACCGTTGCAGTATCTTATGAATCAATTTCTTATGTTGGTTATGTCGGTGGTGGTGGTGACCATGATACTTCTCTATCTTCGAAATTCACAATCGGCTCTACGTTAAGGTCAATCGAACAGCTGTTTCTTACACCATTTGGACTGCTTGACTGTCCACCACAATTCACTTTAGCATACAATTCTATAAATCTGGGATCTCCTCCGTCAGATGTGCATGCTTCTGTAACTAAGGCTAAATCATCATCATCTAAAACATCCACACCAACCCATTGCACTGGGTTGCCGAATGCACATCAAGCACTCAACCGAGATACAGACTGACCCCGTTGTAGCCTCAACTTCTTATAAATTATTTTCATTAGTTCATGATAGCTGCATCCAGAAGGCATATGAAACATTTTGCTTTCTCCTTCAAACACTTGACCATTCGGTCCAATATATCTTCTCCCATTATAGTATACAATGGTGATCAAACCATTTCTACTGCCACTCATTTTTGCAAATACTCTCAAAAAAAAATTACACTTCTCAACTGAAAAGAATGTCGAAAATATGTCAAATATGGAGGGGGTGGATATATATAGAAAGGGGGGTGTGGTAGTATTTTGCTGGACTGGATGGCAAAATAGAAGACCTATTTCGCTGTCCATGACAGCGAATTACAACACCACTGCCACGTGTACCTATTTCGTTACAAAGGGTAGCGAAATAGGACACATGTTTCGCTGGCCTTGACAGCAAATTAGGAGACAAATGCCACGTGTCACCCTATTTCGCTAGTCTGACAGGCAAAATAGGACACGTATTTTGCTGCCTTCCAAAGCGAAATAAGGGGGAGCTGCCACGTGTCCTGCCATCTCTGACTCCTCACTGACACTTTGACCACGTAATTCGCTGGGCCCAGTAGCGAATTACGTGGCCACCAGAATCGTGCCACGTAAGCGTACCTATTTCGCTAGAGGGCGTAGTGAAATAAGCCGCGTGGCAGTCTGGTAAAAAATCCTGTGGGCGTGACATTCAGGTATTTTTTTTTTCAAAATGTTGCACATTGGTCAAAGTCTCCTAGCTGTCACTTATTTTCTTAAAAATTTCTTAAAATAAATTAGGTTTTGTTATATATGACATTACAAATGAGGGTACAACCATGGCACAATGATAAAATTGTGTCGAGGTGATCAATTGGTCATGAATTTAAATCCAAAAACAATTTTTTTACATATGTAAGAATAAAATTTTATACAATTACCCTCCATATTGTATAGTGAGGTGCAAGTTACCTTAGTTATTGTTATTGTAACTAATTCTCACCTAGAGTATACGAGACCTAATCCAGAAGCATTCAAGTGAGAAAGTGCAATTTGTCCTCTTAGGTCTGTCTTTGAGGTTCTTATCCTTGTGGCCAGTGGTGGAGCCAACAAAATTTTTAACCCATGCCAAATTTTAAGTAGTGTCAAATTTTATTTTTAATCCTAATTAATTATATAAGTATATATAATTATTTAAAAAATTCTTCGTCACTCAATAACTGCAAATTTTATTTTTTAGGTAGTGTCATGGCCATTGCTGGTCTAGGAGTGGCTTCGCCACTACTTGTGGCCTCCATCCCTCATTTCATATTCGGTAATTCAGGCCTTTAACTCTCTATTAATTGCCATGATTGATATTGTGTAATTCTCGGGTTGTTGTTATAACTTCATGTTAGGGGCGTTGCCGGTGAGTCAATGCTCGATAACTGATCATCAAGGACCATGAAGAGGACTCGTGTGACAATTAGTAGTCGAGCATCTTTGTATCGAGCGTCTATACCCCATACAAAAGCGCTATTCAAAGACGATTTTATACCTCATAGAAAGACGGTTGTACGATCGTCTTTGTATCGAGCGTCATTGAAAGCCGTTATTTTCGAAGACGGTTATAAAACCGTCTTTGTATCACTCACTTTCTAAGACGGTTCTTTGTAAAACCGTCTTAGAATGTGGTAATTCTAAGACGGTTCTTCTAAGAACCATCTTAGATCTCGTTTTTTCATATAAAAAAATATGCAATATTTCTAAGACGGTTTTAGGCAAAAACCGTCTTAGAATGTCATATTCTAAGACGGTTTTTAGGAAGAACTGTCTTAGAATGTCACATTCTAAGATGATTTTTCCCTACAACCGTCTTAGAATATTCCATATTTTAAAAATAATAATTAAATACCACTAAGCTACCACCACCACATCACAATAAAAATTGCAGGTACAACATGAGCCAATTTTAAAATACCAATTAATTCTTATTTAAAATTTCATTAAAAAATATATAAGTTTACAAGCAGGCACAACAAAGTAATTTGGATTGACTATTAAGTTTTCATGCCCAATTCCTACATCTCATCATTCATAACATACAACATCAATAAAGAATTTAATAGTGTGCCATAAAAAATTATAAAGTTAGTCAATCATATATTATTTTTAATATGATTTTTAAAATAATTATTATAAAATTAATAAACTTAGATATATATAAGTTTGTGATTAAACAATATAAATGTATGTATTGTTTTTAAATAATTTATTCAATAAGATATTTATAATACTCGTTTATTGTTACTCGTTAACTCATTATAATATACCACTTGCTTTTTCAACACACTAATAAAATAATAGGTTATATAATATTTGAACACACTACAATTTTATCATCTTTATTAGCATTCATACTATCAAAAACTATTTGACTAACATTTGTAGATATAACTTTTTGTTTATAGTACATGCAATTGGTTGGTGCATAAATAAAATGTAACTTAAGTGGAATGCAACTTCGAATTGGTTGTAAGCTCCTTTTCTTCCCCAATCTCCAATGACCAAGAAGCTAAGTGACCCATCTTGTCTTAGATGCTTGTTTAAACTGCTCAAGCACTGCAGAGGAAACAACCAAACACAAGGTAAGGCTAATGGGAAAGTGTTACTACATAGTAGAAATATGTTCTTTTGGTCTTCCCATACCTAGACATGCATTTATTTATGGAACAAATCAATATTCAATAATTCAATAAGAATTGAATGTTGTAGGGGGCAATTTTTTTTAACAATGCCTCTTCCTTGAGCCACGTTGCCCACTTCATAGACCAAGAAAAAAGGTTTGTATTAAAATAATCATGATAATATTAAAAAATTATTTTCATAGCAATTTATATATATAAATAGCCAGGACCAAAAAAAAATATTAGAATAGCTTCGTTTATACAATATGTAAAATTTACTTACTTCATTACTTAATTTGTATAATTTTATTCAATTTTTACTTTCACCTTAATTATGTATATTAAAAAAATTAAAGAGGTATTATAAATTTGTTAATTACTATAGATTTTGAGTATAGGTAATTAAGATGATAAAATAATGTTATTGCAGGGTTCCATAATCTTATTATTCAAAGAATTATAACAAAATATAATTCAAGATTTATAATAGGAAATGACATATTTAACATATATTTCATTTTACATAGACACAATTCAACCATCATAATACACAAGTTATATGTTAACCATTCATTTTATATAATTGAATGCAAATGAAGCAATAATAAAAAGTATTTGAGTAAAAAATAATCTTATGAAAAACGACAAATAAAAGTAAAAAAAATAAAATTATATTCAGACACAAGGAATTTACTGATAAAAAAAATATATTCTTAAATAAAATTGGTTGAATGAAATAATAGTATAAAATTATATTCAAACACAAGTAAAAAATATTCAGACTTACCTGACAAGGTTTACAAAGGGTCACTCAGCAAATGTTATTAGCATTTATATTCTTTTCCCGCACTTGAAATCCATATTATCCTAGCTCTAATAATTTAAAGCCAAAATAAGAAGGAAGATGCATACTTTCATGAGTTAAATTGGACCATTTCATTTTAGAAAATAAAAATTGGCGTTGGCATTGATATAATCAAAATATAAAAAATAAAAATATATTAAATAATTAGAACCAGCAATTGTCAAAAAAATACAAATTTCACTTTGGTTTTCAATTATGAGGAAACATTAAGCTTCAGGTTTAGTTTTAGATTTCACTAAAATATATGTTAAAAATGGAAAATCATCTCATGCACCTAAATTCAAATAATATTCTATCCAAGGACTTCATAGTCAACATGTCATATGGTCATGCCAAATAATAAGGGAAATAAAACAGTTTCAAATTAGTATAACTTAAAAGGTAAGAGCTCTTTATTTTAATCAACACCAAACAATATAATCATGAGTAAACATTACTAAAAGCATTAATGGATTTCTACAAACTTGCACACTACTATCTATGGTGGCTTGAGGAAACATTACTAAAAGAATTAATGGATTTCCCCTTTTTGCAAGCTAAGGCTCAGTTTCCCAAATGATAATAAAACAAAATCCTTATTCTTCTACCCTCGTCTCCCATTTAAGCTAATTTTCTGCCTTTTCAACTTTAACCACCTAGCTATTCTAACTAACCAACTATCCTAACTTACTACACTCTAGCCTATCAAAATCTCAGTACTTGTATGATTTCCACTGTACACATTGTGTATGCAATATATATACATCGTACGTACCAAACTCAATTGGCTGACTGCTTCCCAATATCTAAGTCACCAATCTGTCCATACCTCTGCATTGCGCACCCATATGAGACTCAAGGACATTAGCTTGCTGAAGTACAGGTTCATAAAATTCAAATTATAAGTTGTTAAATAATTATTTTAAAAAACAAGTAAAAGTATATTATTACTTATGATTACTATATATTCTCTTTGAACTTCTTTTTAGCGGTGCATTTGGTTCAAAAGAAATGAGTGGTCCCCACTATCAGAGAAAAAGATAAAGCAACATAAATATAACTAGAACATGAAAAACAATTAATTGTGCTGTATGTGAAAAACAATGGCTAGCGGTCTAGGAATCGTAGAAACGCAAAACAACAATATGAAGGTAGCTCTTTCTTTGATCTTCGAAGGTGAATGGGTACCTCCTCTTTGAACTTATCCTCTTTGTCCTCATAGCTTGACAAAGCAGTAACCTTCATTTGAAGATTCATTAATCATATATCATAATATACACATAAACAAATGGCACATGAAAAGGTGAGATAGATGACTCTTACATTAAAAAATTCACTAAGAGGAGTATGTTGATGGGCTTGGGGTTTTTGAACGCCATCCCAAATATGAGGAATTCATATCATGGTAAGAACTAATGATGAAGAAATACAAGAAACCACACTAAAGAGGAGGAAAAAAAACTCAAATTTAATGAGAATCACACCTTTTGAATATCTTCTCTTAGAATAGGCTCCAAATTTTCAAGTGGGGTCTGCATAGACAGCCAGAAACATGATAAAACATTGAATAGCAGGAAATCACAAAAGTGTATGTTCTCAAGAAAGGACCAAGATTGTAGACATTTGTTTTATCACGTATAACAAAAAAGCAATGTCGTTTTCCAGGACTGAATAGACACATCATGACCTAGAAATACACTCCCGTTACAGAATATATTACATCCCATCCTATACTCACCAACATACAATGCCGATGATCCTAATTACCAAGTGTTAGGTAGATGATAGACAAGATTATCTTAAAACACAAGTTACTAGAACTAACAGGCAATACACCAAGTTAGACAGAAAGATTTGCATTTCCACCTAGACTTCAGCTAAGCAATGTAGTTTCTAGGACTGCACAAAAATGTTAGGTGTGAGGTTGTTAAGAAACTTTAAAATATCCAAGCATAATGCCTTCAATGATCACCCCATTCAATCAATTATAATGCAATAATCTAGACCTAAAAACTTATATGTTTATCAGAACAATATCCGATATTGCCAAAGCGAAAAGAGCACTATGTTTCTCGAAAGCAGTGTCATCCTGAGAGTTATATTTAAAAAAGAAAAAGAAAGCAAGGCAATAGTGAGTTCTAATGTACATACAACAAATAAACATAACAGGTACATTTGTTGGTAAAAATGAAGCTAAAACTTGTTTAAAGGGGCATTGATAGCATACAATTCAAAATTTTAACTAAAGATATGGTCAGGGCATATTCATATTTATAATAGTGCAATGAAATTTTCATTTATAGACAGAAACAGTAAAGGGAAGCATCTTGGAAGACAATTGAAGGAAGCTTTGAATTTCCAACTAGGTTTGTCAAAAAAGAACCTTTGCCAGTTGGAGGAAAAAGAAATCACAACAGAACCAAAGTCCAAACTCTCCTAAGATAGTTGGGAAATAAGTGCATAGAAGTCTATACTATCATGTGTCAATAGTCAACACCAAGCACATGTTAAGAAATTATAGTATTTTCTTATATTTACAGGTTTTGTACATAGGCAAAAACTAGTTCTGTTAAAAACGACAACAAAAGCCTCATCTCACTAAATGACAGAAGATTAAAAAACTTCTAATCCAGAATTGATTACCTTACCCATCTCCCTTCCATCAGTGCCCTCTAAATCCATAGTAGTTGTCCATGGCTCAATCCCAACACACTTGGCTATCCAAATGCCCTTGGTCGTTTGAGATCTGCAACAATATGATACTCAATTACAAGTTCAATAAACTAAACTAAAACATAACAACCAGCAAGAATGTCAAAAAGACATTTAGTTTTCTCTGCCCAAAACAACAACCCAATAATTTCAGAACCGAACCTTCCCTTGAAAGCATCCATCTCCCTGAAACTTGTGTGAAAAAGATGATTCATTAACGTGCTCTTCCCTGCTCAAAAGAAAACACACACAAAATATTAACTCTCACAAGTTCATGAGAGAAGAGGGGAATAAAGCTAACGAAAAAACTATCGAAACAACACTACTCAACTCATAACCAATTAAAACTGTAAAGCTAGCGAACCAACTAACGAAACAACAAAATAAATTAACATAGCATCAAACAGTACCGTGAATAGAAATAAACAAACAGACCCTTAACCAAATTCTATTTGCCCCTCTCCTTTCGTTATCTATTTTCTCATCATTAGTTTTTCCCACCCCTCCCTTAAACAACATAACACAGTACTAATTAGTTAGTTAATATAAATCAATAATAAAAGAAAAGGAATGAAAATGTTACCTACATTCGTCAATGGGGATATGGTTCCAGTATCTTCTATCATCCCTCCCTTGGCCAAAACACACAAACACAATTTACCCATGCCACAATCCAGTCAAACTTTCTGTACAACACACACAACTCTCTCTTCAACTCCACTTCCTCTCATCACATCAGAAACCAAAACATTGGTATTATTGTCATTATTATTACCTTGGTGCCATCATAGAAAAAACTGAGCCTGCAAAGCCTGGTGCAAATCCCCCTTTTTCCCAAATGAGATTCAATTTCCAAATTGGAATTAAAGGAGCATGCATGTTATAGGGAGGCATTTGCGTGTTATGTATTGAAACAAGTTTGAGTGTGACTACTAACCAAGGCTATGCGATAAATGAATCCTAAGAGAAGCACGCATCAACAACCTCCTAAAACTCATAGTCCTTGTTCCTTGTGACGCGAAACAAAGGAAATTATAATAGATTATTATTATTTTCCCAAAAGAGAATAAAAGAAAACAAAACCTACCTTGTTGGAAATGAAGGAAGGAGAAGACAAAGGAGGTTCTAGGCCTTTGCAATAGGATTGCATGTTCAACACCACGACACATAAACGTATTGGTTGTTTCGAACGTTGCTTGTGCAGTCGCGACCACGAGGATTGCTCCTGCAAAACAACATCGTTGTCGTTGTCATCTTCCGGTAAGGTCTGAACTGAAGCATGATGGCTTTAGTCTTAGGTGTGACGGCAACAACAGACGACCTTGGGAGCAGCGACACCGGTAAGGACGACGCTGTGTGGAAAAGGGATTTTCGGAACCCTAGAGGCTGTTTCAAAGAGTGAGAGGGTGAATACAAAGAGGTGAGAGACAGTACGTAGAGGGAGAAATCAAATATTTAAAAAAGTGGAAAAAGCTTGTAAGATGGTTTTCGAAAAACCGTCTTGGAATGGAAACCATTCTAAGATGGTTTTCGTAAAACCGTCTTGGAATGGAAACCATTCTAAGACGGTTTTTCGAAAACCGTCTTAGAATGGTAGTTTCTAAGACAATTTTTACGAAACCGTCTTAGAATAATTATATTTATTTACAAAAATGCCACCGTGTTTCTTTCTAAGACGGCTTTTGAACAACTGATTAAATCGACGTTATACAGTCCCTCAGCCTAGAATACGTAAACACGAACTGGCTTGAACTCGGAGGTCAATCATCATGTGACCAATGAGGTACAATTATATATGACTATACAATACAAATTAAATTAGTTTTTGTTGTGTATTTTGACACAATTTTATTAATAAGTACACAACAAAATTAGGTTTTATTGTGTATCTTGGCTTATAGGAAGTTAATTTTTTGATAAATCGGTGATATGCAAAATATATATATATATATATATATATATATATAAACATTATATTGTTGGAGCAGAAGTAATAAAGGTGTGAAAACTCATAGAAAAGACAATGAACAGGAGTAATACTTATAAAAGAAAAAAAGAAAGTAAAATGATGCCTGTGGAGAGTAGAGGAGTTGAGAAGGTTAGAATATTAATTCCTTTAAACAAAAAAGAACTAGGGAAGGGGTGGAATGAATGAAAGGGTGTCAATATATTTAGGCCTTGTTTTATGGGCCTTGTTTTAACATCTTTTAGGCCGATTTATGTTTAGGTATCGTTGTCCCCAGCGTCACTCACCCACCCACCCTCTTAATTCTCTTATACAACCAAGTTTACCATTACTAATAATATATTTATATTTCTGTCTCATCATATATTGTATATTATTATATCTATTATGTTTACTATTACTATTAGCCTGTTATTATAATATCACGCACACGCACAAGTGATATAATATTATATCGTCATAATATAATAATTATATACATAATAATACTATTCAATAATATAATAATAAAGAATTTGTAGACGTACATCCATTTTTTCCCGAAAGAGTACACTAACAAATAATTACAACTAATCTTAAAATATATTTAAGTCTAACTTGCTAATGTATTCTTAGAAAATAAGTGAATATATATTAAAAAAAATACTTATTGAGTTTGCTAACATACACTTTCACTTATTTTTTTTAAAAATATGTTGACAAATTATAACTATGATTGATCTCAAAATATATTTGGGTGTAGGTGCCTAATATATTGCTTCTAAAAAATAAGTGTGTAGATAGAAATTTCCAATAATAAATAATATTAATAATTTTTATATTTATAAAAAAACATATTTAAGATTAACCAAAAAAATTATTTAAGGTTAATTTTATTATTATTTATATGTGTATTGGACTCGAACACTCAATCCTTTATGTGCATTGTTAATTATCATACGGACCAAGGTTGTATAGTTTTTTCATTAGTGTCAATACACATTATTATTGAAAGATAATTGAACAACCTATTTTGTTGTTCATGTTAATTACTCATTTGTGTAATTTTTTGTATTTTTTTTATCGAATTAAAAGATCCTTTAAGGCATTTTTTTCTGTTTTATTGTCTGTTTCCGTATTTTTTTATTAATTTGATTTTTTTCTGTAAATTTTTTCACTCATTTACAGCATATTTTTAACCATTTTTTTTCTACTTATCCGTATTGTTTTTTCTTATTATTTTAATGATTCTTTGCTTTTATTTTCCCACTCATTTACATATATTCCCTACTTTTTTCTCTTCATTTTTATATTCCTTCTGTTCATTGGAATGTGTAATAACTCATTTGAATGTGTATTTTTGCTAAAATTTTCGCTCGTTTACAATATTTTTTCGCACTTATTTTGAATACGAGACCACTTACATAGATTTTATGTTTTAGTAATTTAGTACACGCATATGAAATGTAGTCCAGGATTGAAGTTATGTGCACTTTTTATTTTAATAAAAGGTTTTGTGCATTTAGTTCATGCTATTTGTTTAGAATTTTCATATATATATATATATATATATATATATTTAATATTAGATAATTGTTGAACAACAACAATACTAATAATTAATAATTAATAATAATAATAATAATAATTTTGGTAACAATAATAATAATGTTAGAGAGAAGACAAAAATTTAGACAATGGGAATTGCATATG